>JAULJZ010176079.1:0-23378 GCA_032270985.1 Heliamphora pulchella
TATCTGTGTTCCACTGGAAGTCTTACTCATAATTACTCCCTAGGTCCCTGCTGTAGCCCTATATATACGCGGGTAGGCTGAACCAGTTTGAGATTAATAGATCATATTTTATCTTTCAAGACTAAATATATCAGGGTTTTGCCGGTACAGTTCTCGATAGACCATAGCTCACACTACGTTCGAGGATCGTGTAACGGAATACAGTAGATGATCTGACTAGAGCTTCCACTCGGAATCAAATCGTAGATGAAGAATAGATCGACAAAATGTATTTTTCTAAATTAACTTTGGTTGTACGGGTTTTATTTTGATCGTTTGTCGTAAAAAAATTTATCTGGAGCCCGTTTCGGCATTTATCCGTCCAGTTAATTTTTTACCAAAAATCGTTTTGCAAAAATAATGATCTTGACAGTTTTGCCTCCAACAGAGTGTACTGCCTGGACGTTTAGATTATGGAGCCAAGGCCGTCCCAGTAATAAATTGAAGGATGCCAGCACATCCAAGACATGGAACTCAACTGATGTTTCTAGTGGTCCAACTGATACTGCAAAGGACATCAAACCGAGCACATCATGTCTTGTGTTGTTGTATGCCCTAACTCCCTGGTTACTTAGTGTGAAATATTTCAATTTTATCCTCAGACAGATAGCAGTCTTGAGCAGGCAAACATTTAGAGCTGACCAGTTATCGTTGAGGGTAACTGGAACCCATTTTTTCAAGCATTTTATAGTTATATGCAGCGTCTTATTGTGGTTCTTCCCTTCCAATGGCAAGTTATTGTTAGAAAAAGAAATTACCTTCGGTGCTACAGCCGACAAAATCAACCCGATCAATTGTTCTGGGGTCGAGTCTATCGAGACATTTACCTTATTTAAAACTTTTAATACTGCCTGCCGATGCTTGTGTGAGGCCATCAATAATCCCCAAATACTGATGTTTACTTGAGTTTTATTCAGTTATTTTATTACAGCATCGTCTTCCTCATCTTGTTCCTTCTCTTTTTCTTTCCCATTAGTTTGTCCCTTTTCTAGCTGGGTCAGCTTGAAGTGATGTCCACTCCAGGTTAAATGGTCGACTCCCTCCTCAGGATCCCATAATCCTAACATGTTGGTCTTTCTAACCTCTACCACATAGGGAGAACTGTCGAACTCCCACAAGTCGTCGAAACTGCTGCTTTTTGGTATTTTCGACCAACCAGTATAATGGCATTTCATCAACAAAAACCTCTTCTCCGTAGAGCTAGGGAAGAGTGATTCCATCTAGAACATGTCCAAAATCATGTGGCCTTACCGGATAATCCAAAGGCTAATCATTGTCATCATCATGTTTTTTTTGGTCTTCTATATGGATTATCATCCCATAGCCTTCCCAGGCTGCCTTGTTCCATTCCTCCATCATACCCCAACCATTCCCGACCATGATTAGAGAACAAGTCTGATTTTCCTCAACTGAAATACGTGGGTGCGCGAGACGTGCTGAACAGATGTAGCGGCTGGGATCATCTGACTACCCTAGCTGGATAAAATTTACTCTCTTGCTTAGCATGGTTTGGCAATGGGTTGGTAGTAACAATGGGTTTTTTAGCAGCAATGGGTGGGGGAATGACCTTGTTGTCAATAAGATCTTGGATCTCATGACGCAACCTCATGCATTTATCAATCAAGTGCCCATGACTTTGGTGAAAGGCACAATATTGAAAAGCGTTGTATCTCAGTGGTAGGGGATCAGGTACAGGCATAGGGTCCAGAAGCTTGATTAACCTCTTTCTCGACAAGTTGATTAAGAGCTGTGGACAATGGTATGTTGAGGGGGGTAAAAACTCTCCTCGACTTCTATTGAGACTGCTGGTTTGACTTCGTTTGAACGGGAGATGAAGTTGGTAGCATGGGTGGATTGGTTCTGGTTGTTTGCAGGGTATGCTCTTCTCGATTTTGGACTTGTCTTTGATTTCTCAATATCACCAGCCTGAATCACATCTTCTATCTGAACTCCTGCATCAAACAACTACTAGAAAGTGGACAGCGATTGTGTTACCAGATAATACTTCAGTGGAGACTATAGATTCTTCATCACAATTCTGACTTCTTCTGTTTTAGTTGGTTGATTTGTCATTTTAGCCGTCTTTCCCCTCCACCTGGTTAGAAAGTCCACAAATGATTCCCGACCCTCTTGTCGGGTGGTTTTGAGTTCCCGAGTAGTGACGTCTAACTGGACATTATAGCTGTACTGACTGACGAAAGTGGTAGCAATGTCTTTCTATGTCCTTGTTTTTTCAACAGCTAGGGAGAGAAACCATTTTTGCGCTGCCCCAAAGAGTGATTGGTGGAACAACTGGGCTTTTGGCTAATTATCAATTCCCATGGGGGAGAGAGTACCAACATAATTCTCAGATGAATCCGGGGATCTTCAGTACCGTTGAACTTCTCCATTTTCGGCATCTTAAATTTTTCTAGCAGCTAGGCATCCAGGAATAGGCAGAGCTCCCCACATCTAGCATGTATTCTTCAACCCACTTTTCCTTTCTTAGTACTTTCTCTATTCGATCGATATTCTTCGCCAGCACGGACTTCCTAGATTGAGCTGTGATTTCCTCCTTTACTATGATCTAACGAGGAATCCGCAGTGGTATAGTGACTGGCAGCACTTCTTGTCCCTGATTATCCCCCCAGAAGTCTTTTCCATTCTCATTTGCATCGTCTTACTGCTCATTTACCCCTAGAAAATGAGCTTGGATTGCTCGAATTTGAGCTTGACACTAGTTTTGAGCCTGTATCTATTGTTTGATTGCTCTCTATATCTCAGTAATTTCCCTCATCAAGGCTATCAGGTTCACTTCATTTTTTTCCATTCCAGATAATTCGGCCATTTGTTCAGATATTCTATAAAGTCTCTTAGTTTTTGATCGAACCCAAATACGCACTGGATGCGAACCTTCTAACACAATGATCTAGACCCGAAACAAAACCTGGGTCCTAAAAATAGAATCAATGGTATCAGATACTTCTCAAAAAGAACCACAATAACGGGTAGCAAACACTTTAAACACCAAAATAGCTAACCACAAGCAGTTATAACTACCGAAAAAGAAACATGCCCCTATTGGGCCTATACTGGCAGCATAACGACTGGAAACCCCAACATCCAAGGACCAACACAAAAATCGAGCGAGGGACCAACAAAACTCCAAAAAGAAGGTTTACCCTAAGATTCTAAAGAAAAAAAGGGTAGCACTTCGGCAAGAAAACAACTCTAAGCTAAACGAGACCTCAAAACAAGAACCTGAATGGGGGTTTAGGAAGACAAGCCTAAATGGCACCGAGGGTACAAAACCAACAAGCAAAGGAAAACCTAGGAGAGAGAAACTATCCTAAACCAACAACGAGGCTGAAGCCAACAGATCAAAAATTGTTAATGGAACACTGAAAGAAGACCCGAGCCGAAACTCGGGAGAGAGACTATCTTAATCTAAACAAACAAAAGGTCCTACACGAACACAAACAAAACATATAATTAAATAAAACAAATAAGCCTACCGGGTCAATACCTAATGATGGGTTCTAAGCAATTAAATGCAGAAAAGGCCGCTTTTGGTCAACGATCAAGGTATCTTCTAAATAGAGTCGAGTATATACCTCCTATGCCTGGTGTAGTGCAGGACATGGTTAAGCGATACACAAGAACTCTTTTATCGCACTTATGAAAGCGTGCAGCTAGTAAGGCTTGCTCATCTTCTCAACATAGCCCCGAGACAGTAAACTGATCGGGGTATTAGGTTGATGAGGCATGGGGTTGAGAACAATGTAAATGCATGCGAGAATGCAAATGAGAAATTCATATTAAGAACCAATGATGTGTTCAAGTCTAGCCCGCTTATTTGTTTTGAAAAACAAGTCACCAACAGAGTCGCTAGAAAATACTGTGGCGCCGAGATTTGGGGTTTTGGTTAAAAAATACGGGAATTCAAAGAATGTATAGAAAGTACTTTAACACCTTGAAAACTAAATTTTAAAAATCCTATTTTGTGAAAAATAGAGTTGCTACTTGGTTTTTGAGAAAAACCAAGAAAAACAAAATGGGTTACTAATCTTCAAAATGTCAACCAGAGAAAACAAGGGTCTAGGGGCTAAGGTACGAATCGGAAAAGGTGCTAGGCACCCCGTTCGCCCAACTGTGAGGTTGACCTCTACTAATCATCATTGGTTCTTAATTAGATTTTTCAAATGCATGCAAATATAAAAAATAGAGGTAGAGAGAGAACATCTAAAATCAAATATTAAAAATATATAACATATGTATATAGAATGCCAAACAAAACAAGTAGCAAAAAAAAATCCCAAATCCTTCGGCATGAAATTTCTAACTAAGGATACATGGAGCAAATCCACATGCAATATTTCCAAATAACCTAAACTAACATAAGCAGACATGGTATTAAAAGAAATGTAATTCCAAACTTCCTAGATTCTAATCATAATTATATACAATATTATCAAATAACCTAATTATGCAAAACATGATATTAAACAAAGTAAACAAAGACATACTCCAAAATCCTTAAACTTTAACCAAAAGTGGCTTTTATGCTAATTAAGCAATAAAAGATGCTACTAAAAAGAAATTTAACTAATACCAAAATTTTCTATGAACTTCATACTAATGATTGACAATATATAAAAGAAATGCTATTGAAACAAAATAAACTATGAAAGTAACAACTACTACATAAAAATATAATAGTTGCTTTTTAACTAGAACATGTTAAGATACAGGTGAAATATTAACAATTATGACTGTATGAATGTGAGTGCACCAAATGTGGCAATTGCGACATTATAAATTGCAATTGCTGGATATATTGGAACTATTTTGATGAATTTTCAAAAGTAACCAAAGTGCAAGTGTGCAATGTGAATAAAAATAACAACTAAAATTACTTTGATTTCAGTGAGAATTAACTGAATTAATCTATACTATTCATGCTCATTGATCACATACTTACAATTTCGCAAGTTCAATGATAAACTAAATCAATTACACGAATGAACGAAACATGCGAATTGAGATTGAAATTAATCCGATCACTCAGAGAGATAGAAAGTGGAGAGAAAAAGACCAGGGATCCAAGCAGAATATCTGGATCATAAGTGAATCCTCAAGTAGGGGAATGGTGATCTGTAGTCCAATCCTCGGGCAATGCTCCAATCCAATGTAAGGGAAAGTTGAGAATCCAGTAAGGTACTAGCATTAGTGATTGTTCTCCATCGCTATTCTAGCAGAGTGTCGGTATCAGAACTCTCTCACCTTTCGACTCGTCAGAATTTTGACATCAGAATTATCCTCCTAAGATCGTACCAGAGGTATGGTATTTATAGAGTTTATCAACAAATGGGGTGCTGGCACTTTTTGGGACACGTCATGCTATTTGGAGTTAGTGGTCGCCAGGTTGTGAGTTGACGGTCGCCACAAAATTCAAGCTTCCAAGGGTTTCTTCTGGCGATCGCCACAACTGAGTTTGTGATCCCAAGGTTCAAAGGTGGCAACCGCCACTTTAGCTAGGGTTTTCAAGAGGTTCTTATACAGGTCGCCACAATCAAAGTTGGCGGTCCCACAGTTCAAAGTTGGCAGTTCAAGGTGATTTCACTAGTTTGAAGTTTTTGATCATTGGGTTCAAATCACTGAGTTTGGATCACCTCCCAAGGATTGTTCAGAAGCACAATTCTACTTGTTTTCATCATCGGATACACCTAGACCATCTTAAGATTAGGCAGGGTCAAATTAGAATGTTTGCAGATACGCATCGGGAATACAGTAGAAGGCTTAATTAGGGTTTCAACTCGAAGTATTTAGATTCATAGTTGGTACAGTAACCGAAATCATTATACCAGATTTTGAAAGGTGTAATCCTGAATCTAACATTGGGAGTACGATTTTTATTTTGATCGTTCGATATCAAAAAATTTTAAACTAGAGCATGTTTGGGCGATTGTCATCCAGTATTTTTTATCGACAAAATTGTATTCAAATCAATGATCTTGGCTATTTTCCACCAACATCTAAACCCCGTGCACCATTATCCACATGCTCGTTTGGTTGTGAAACCGGCAAGCTAGTGGTAACACCCTGATCTGGTTCAAGATCTGCACGTGTCCCGATAATAATCCCACTACGACGAGGCAATGAGATATTGATGACATCTCTCCATAGCGCTTCTACTGTACTACTGATTATTTTCTCTCATATTTTTTAAAATAATTCTATTATTGGGCTTGTGTCCATTATATAATCCTCTTCCAAGAATCAGGTATTGGCATTGACAATGACTTTCTGATTCCTAGGGTTATAAAATAAACAACCCTTCGTTCTCCTGTGATATCTAACAAAGAAATTGACTTCTATTCTAAGTTTCAACTTATCCATGTTCCCTTTCAGCACGTGTGCTGGACACCCCCAAATTTTAATATGTCTTAAACTAGGTGTACACCCGGTCCACAACTCTGTAGGAGTAGAAGGTACTAACTTAGAAGGTTCCAAGTTCAGAATATATACTGTTATCTCTAATGCAAATCTTAAAACGAATCGGGTAAGTCAGAATAACTCATTATAGACCTCACTATCTTTATAAGAGTCCTATTCTTTCTTTCTGCTACACCATTCTATTGTGGAGTACCTAGTGCAGTCAACTGGGATATAATTCCTTCCTCTGACAAATAATCTCTAAACTCGCCAAAGAAGTACTCGCCACCACGGTCAGACTGAAGTGTCCATCTTTAACTAGTCTATTTATCATTTTTAAATTAATATGACCTAGGCGTAAATGCTAAAGATATGTTTGGTTCATTAAAGAAGGTTTTTTTCTTTTAAATGATGAATTAGATGTATTATTCAATTTATTTAGTTGCAGTGTAGGAGAGATAAGAGTAATAATATAAAGATCATCTATCAATGTAGGAGAACAGATAAACTGTTTATTATTCTTAATAACCACAAAGTTATTAAAATAAACCAAATATCCATTTTTAACCAATCTAGAAACAGAATCTAAGTTCCTTCTAATGAAAGGTACGCAAAGAAAATATCTCAATATTAAAACTCAATGTTTACTAAAACTGAGAGTGTCATCTCCCACTACAACTGCTGCCACCCTTGTATTATTGTCCATGTTTAGGTAAATATTATTATTACTAAGTTATCGGGTTTTTTAGAACCCCTACAATGTATTGCAGACATGATTAGTGGCTTCCGTATTTATACACCAGGTACTACTAGATAAAACTGCTAAATATTTTTTCACAATTAGTGAACAAAAATTACCTTTATTGTTCTGCTTTTCAAGTTAAACTAGACATTACTTTTTCTAGTGCCGTGTCTGGTTGCAGTGAAAACATATTTTTTTTTGAGTTTTTTACATCAGTCTATGGCCCACTAACTATCTTGAAAATTGTGTTACCCTATTTCTGATCTTTTTTTTTTCTTTATGCTTTTTGATTTAGAGGAAGAACTTTTTTCAGAAACAAACACATTTTCTGACTTTTTAAGAATACCCTCGATTGTTAAAACAATATCCAGATTTTTTTTTCAGTCAATATAATTAGAACCCATATGTTTGTTTTCTTTGAGTATCGTCATGAGTTGATTGAAAGCCATTTTAATCTTAAAAATTACATAATTAAAAATTATTAATTATGATGAATAAAATTTTGAATTTCATTTTGAAATCGGTTCCCTCTACCATTTAAAAAAAAATTCTCCAGCAACCTGATACACCGTGAATAGCATGCCTCGATGGGAAGAACGTTTATTACTTATCATTTGTCCAGACATGCCAATTTCTATTAATTTTACTATTTAGGCAATAGAACTTGTCAAGCAAAATTAAATAGTTGACGTAGTTTTGGTCCAATAAATAATAGCAGTGACTAGATGGAGATGTTACTATTATTTACATTTAAGTGTAAACTATCACTTAAAATCTCGAATCAATCGTTTCGCAATGAACCTTTCAGATGGAGAATTGATTCACAATAACAATTACCCAGAATTATCCCTAAAGGAGGTTTGTACCGGTGATCCCATAATTAATTTCGTCCGATGGGGAGAAAGGCCCTAACGCCACCGCACAAAATTAATTACATTACCTATGAACTAGCGATGGAGACTGTAGGATTTATCTGTGAATAAATTTCCTTATCCACATATTTTTTAAAATATTTTTTAGGGTTATAAAATATGTTTAATTAAAATAAATTTATAATTTTCGAAAACTACACGTTACAAAAGATCTTGATTTTTAAAATATCTTTACGTGTTTTTATGTGTAAAAAATAAAAATTTTAAATTTTATTTATTAAAAAATTAATTTTAAATAAAAATCAAGAATTTAATTCTATTTTCCATTACACATATTTCAAAAATAATAATTTTTTAAAATTAAATTCTTTTTAATTAATTCAAAAAATTTGAAATTAACCGTCACGTTTTTTCAAGATATTCAATTTTTAAGAAAAAAATCATTTTAAACGTGTTTTAATGTAACAAAATAAAGTTTTCAAATTTTCTTTAAAAAAATTAATTTTAATTAAAGAATATTTTATTATATTTTCCGTTACAAAAAAAAATTCATATTAACATAATTAATTTAAACAGAATAGAATAAATAAACCAAAATAAAAACATCCACGCATTTAAATAAATAAATAAATAAATGCATTAAATCTTGATTTTTTTGATCGATATATAACTCTTTAACTAAAGAGTTTCTATTCATTCAGAAAATTTGCAATTTTGTCAAAATTAAAATTATGGTATTCTCATTCTGTTAGAACTTTACAGCCAACCATAAACCTTGTAATATTCAACTACTGCAAAATTACAATCCTGCATAAAAAGAATTACTGCTGCTGCCAGGTCATACACCACCACTGCCCCACCGTGCGAGCACCGTGCCGCGCTGATAGCGTGCTTTGCCCTTTTTTCTAATTCTCCGCGCCGTATCACTTAATTCCGTATAATGCTCTTGCGGTTTGGCATGGATTGCTGTAATTTGTTTGGACCGTGCATTCCATAAATTATATACTGGAGAATGGCTTGACTTTGATCCTATGTTCATGATCATTAGGATAACACACGTGGATTCCACTTTTGTTTCATCCTTGAATTTGGACCGAATAGAAGACAATGGAATTCGAAGTTAATTCCAATGGTTCCAAGCTATATCATTATCCACACGTGATCTTCAAATCCCCATCAGAAAAGCTTTGACCGAATGGAATTCTCTGAAGCCATGAATCATGAATTCCATGATCAACGTGATTATATTTTTCCATGCAACCATGATTCATCCTTGATCCATTATGCATCCACACGCCATTGTTCCTTCATCTTTCTTCTTTGTTTTTTTTTTCTTAGTACTTCGTATTTTAATTTTTCGATAACATAAAGTAAAAAAAATACAAGAATCAAAAACTAAAAAAACTATTATTTTTTTACATTGATTTTATGCCTTTGAAGAATTTACAATCAATCTATCACGATCAATTCTCGTGGTTAAAAATTAATTTAATAATCATCATTCAAACTATACAATCAAACATGCAAAATAAATAATGACCATTAAAAGTTGAGATTAAATTGCCTGCAAAACTAAGTTAGCACAATCTAAATCTACCAGAACCCATAATTAAAACATACATAATCAAAGACGGTTCTGATACCAATTATTAGGGCAAGCTATCAAGATCCTATGAATATATCTATGATTTTAGTAAAAAAACAACTAGATGGACAAACGCTAAAACAGACTCTAGATTAAAACTTTTGATATCGAACAATCAAAATAAAAATCAGTAATACTCTCAAAGTTAGTTTCAAGATTATACATTTCGAAATTTGGTAGAATGATTTCGGTTACTGCAACAATTTTCAATCAGCGATTCACTGCGATTGACTAGAAGTCAAAAATTGCAGATAATGTGAAAATCGTGTCAGACATTTGATCTATCGTGTTCTTCAAATCCTTTTTGATTAAGTTTAGGATTTTCAAATAATGTGAAAATTTGAACCACCTAATCACTGATTGAATAATATAAATTTACGCGTCAGGTTTTATAACAAAATATAAATAGATTACAGCTGGGACATACGGAGTAAATAAGACATGAGCTTCCAATGTAATTATAAAATCATGCCTCAACCCATATGCAATTTCATAAAAATATTAATTATAATTTATTTCACTAATGAATTATAATTGTACTCCTAGTCATATTTTCAAAACTGAATATTCGTGCTGCTGTTATTAAATGCTTATTTATTCTCCAATTGTTAAGATTTCTAATACTCGCTGATCAAATTAAATTACTGATAATTATATTTAATCGGCTTCTTAAAAAATTTCTTAAGACCTTCTACTTAACTTATTTGACTGACAGATAATTAAATACACCTGTAGGATTTGACTTGGTCAAAACTTATAAACTGACTTTTTATAGTTAGTATAAAATTACATAAATAATTAATTATTTTGAGATTAAGAGTATAAACATTCATAATAACCATGAGGTGTGATTTAATTTATATAGTCAGTATAAAATTACATATCCCAACGTGGTCCTATTCAATACATACAAAGTGTACTACCACAGCGAATCAGAATAATAGACGACGCTATTTTCTGTTCCCCGTAACCAAGATAGGTCTACTAAAATTCTATACTACAGTCGTACCGATAGTTTGTCCAATTCCATCTAAATTACGAACCAAAAACTTAAATTTCACAAGAACCATTAATCTGGCATTCTGTGTGCAAATCGAACTCTGCACACCAGATTAAATACTATGTAAAATAAAAAATATACATGCACAACATCAAATAAATAATGAAATGCATACATTGCTCATTAAATTCTTATAAAAAAATTAATTATATTAAATAAAATTAAATACTAAAATAAAAAACTATGATTTTTAGTACATAACACTAACAATCTCCCACTTATACTCAAAATCATGCCGCCATGCATTTGATTTGCACGCCCTCAACATGACTATCAAAAGTCCTAGTTGATAAGCTCTTTGTGAAAGGATCTGTAAGATTATCTCCTGATGTAATCTTGGTCACAACTACATTATTCCTCGGTACAATCTCTCGTATCAGGTAATATTTATACTCGATGTGCTTTTCTTTTTTGTAGACCCTTGGTTCTTTTGAGTTGACAACTACTCTGCTATTGTCACAATAAAGTGTAATAACCGACTGTACTGAAGGCACCACATCTAGATCCAACAGGAAGTTCCTAAGCTAAACGATCTCCTTGGCTACTTCAGAAACTACCTCGTAATCGGCCTCCATGGTGGAATCAGCAATACAAGACTACTTGATATTTCTCCAACTTATGGCTCTACCTCTCAAGGTAAATACATATCATGAGGTAGACTTTTGAGAATCCTTATCTGACTGAAAATTCGAGTCTATGTACCCCAAAAGTACTAGACCATCAGCCTGATAAATCAACATATAATCCCTAGTCCTTTTTAAGTACTTGATTATATGTTTTACCACTATGCAATACTCCTGTCCTGAATTAGACTGATATACGCTAACCATGAGACTTCCTACTGCTGAAGCATAAGGAATCCTACTATTAAAGCATAAGGAATCGCTTTCATCTTCTCTATCTCATCCTGTGTCTTAGGATACTGATTATTGGATAGAGTGATTCCATGTCTGAAAGGGAGAAATCCTTTTTTGAAATCTTGCATGCTAAAACGAGTAAGGACAATATCGATATAAGTAGCTTGTGATTAGCTCAACATTCTTTGTTTTTAATCTCACATAAGCTTAATCCCGAGAATGTGACTGGCTTCTCTCA
The DNA here is from genome assembly GCA_032270985.1 of Heliamphora pulchella. Taxonomy (NCBI): domain Eukaryota; kingdom Viridiplantae; phylum Streptophyta; class Magnoliopsida; order Ericales; family Sarraceniaceae; genus Heliamphora; species Heliamphora pulchella. The sequence goes on from JAULJZ010176079.1 coordinate 11,868, forward strand.
AGTATTTTATATCGAAATAGCCGAATAACCATACCTTCACCGAAGATAACACCCTCACATCATTTTTGATAAGCAAGATATCATTCCCGTAAAGTACTAAAAATACCACTACGGTTCCATCACGCTTCTTGTACACACAGGACTCGTCAGGACTTTGAAAAAAAATCATAAGACTTAATGGCCTGATCAAATTGAGTATTCCAAGACCTAGATGCTTGCTTAAGTCCATAAATAGATCTCTTAAACTTGCACAATATATTCTCCTGGCCTTTTGCTATGAAACCGTCTAGTTATACCATATAGATACACTCGTCAAGACTTCCGTTAAGAAAAGCTATCTTGATGTCTATTTTTCAAATTTTGTAATCGAAATGAGCCGCAATGGATAAAAAAATTCGGATAGACTTAAGTATGACTACCGGTGAAAAGGTTTTCTCATAATCGATCCCTTCTTTTTGAGTAAACCATTTTACAATAAGCCTAACTTTGAAGGTTTCAACCTTTCTGTCTGCTCTTCTTTTCCTCTTATAGATCTACTTACATCTGATGGGTTTTATCCCTTCGGATGATTTTACAAGTTCCCAAACCTGGTTAGAGTAAATAGACTCCATCTCTGAATACATATCCCTTTGCCATAACACTGTATCTTTATCTTGGAGTGCTTCGTTGTAGTTACAGGGTTCGATATTTAGTTCTTCCGAGATCCTGTCAAAAGATTCTCCCAATAACATATACCAATCGGGTTGACGAACAACCCACCACTACGACGAGGCGCTACTTGCATCTAATATTAGTAATGACATGCTGTGCTGATTCTGAACCCTATGCACCATTATGCACATGCTCCTCTGGTTGTGAAACCAACATGTTAATGACAGCACCTTGATGTGGTTCAGGATCTGCACGTGTCTCGATAATCCTCCTACTATGATGAAACAATGAGATATCAATGACACCTCTCCGTGGCGCTTCTACCATACTACCGATATTTCCTCTTAGCTTTTCCAAAACAATTCTACTCTTGGGCTTGTGGTCTATTATATAATCTTCTTCCAAGAATTGGGCATTGACACTAACAATGACTTTCTGATTCTTAGGATTATAAAATAAACCACCATTCGCTCTCCGAGAATATCCAACAAAGAAATAAACTTCCATTCTCAGTTTCAACTTATCTGTGTTCCTTTTCAGCAAGTGTGCTAGATACCCCTAAATTCGAATATGTCTTAGACTAAACTTACGCACGATCTACAATTCTGTAGGAGTAAAAGGTACTAACTTAGAAGGTACCAAGTTCAAAATATAAGCTATTGTCTCTAATGCAAATCTCAAAATAAATCGGGTAAGTCCAAATAACTCATCATAGACCTCACCATCTTCATAAGAGTCTTGTTCTTTCTTTCTGCTACACCATTCTGCTGTGGAGTGCCTAGTGCAGTCAACTGAGATATAATCCCCTTATCTGACAAATAATTGCTAAACTCTCCAAAGAGCTATTCTCCACCACGATCAGACCAAAGTGTCTTGATACATTTTCTCAAACGCTTCTATGCTTTCGCCTTCTATACTTTGAATTTCTCAAAACATTCAGACCTACGGTGTATCAAATAAATGTATCCATACTTTGAGTAATCGTTAATAAAAATGATAAAATACTCAAAGTCTACCCTAGCCCAGAATGTCATAGGTCCGCATAAGTCAAAGTGAACTAGTTCCAATTATTCTTTAGCTCTATTACCTTTAGCCGAAAATGGCCTCCTTGTCATTTTACCCTCTAAGAAGAATTCACAGACAGGAAGCACCTTCACTTCTAATAAACTCAAAGCTCCGTCTTCAACTAGTCTATTTATCCTTTTTAAATTAATATGATCAAGGCGTAAGTGCCAAAGATATGTTGGTTCATTAAAGAAGGTTCCTGTAGCAACCCGATCCGAAACCCTAGTTGTAACAATCCGATTGATAATGACCCGTGTAAAGACTCAGCCCAAATCCTAAGTGTTAGTGACGGATAGCCCACGAGGTCATAGAGCATAGAAGAAGTTTGAAACTCTAACTCAACTCGAAACCCTAATTCGATCCAAAAACCTTAAAAAGGTTCAAAACTCAAGTAACAAAATCTTAACACCCAGAGAACCTCCCAACATTCTAAATTAAGTAAATAACATGAAATGTAAAATTAAAAATCAAATTTCTCATAATTAGGGTAAAATGACCATTTTGCCCCTAGTATAGCCAAAAGTCTTAAAAATCTAAATTTTGACACATGGATATTCAAAATTAAATATTTAAGTAGAATTAAGTAGAAAAATACAAAATAACATCAAAATAACAAAAATTCCCCTTAGTGGCTAGCCACATTGGAAGTTATGCCAAAAAAGTAACTTTTTGCTTTCTTTTTGAGCTTAAAAAGATGAGAAAGATATCCAATCAAGCATTATGATGATTCAACACTTGTTGAATAAGTAATATACATAATAATATGGTATTAGAGGCAAACAAAATCAAACAAATCATTATTGAAGTTCATACACACTAAAATAAGTTAAAAAGTCATATATTGTCAAACTAGCTTAATTTGACTTAAAAGATTATATCTATTTAATCAATTACTATGAAAACAATGATAATTCATGGGAACACTAAATTTATCATAAACATACTAAAATAATAAGTTTCAGTAGAAAAAAATACCAAAAAGATACATCAAATTATCTTTTAAAGCATTTTCTTGCACAAAAGGGCATGCAAACCAATGCAAAACCCCTTGATTGATGTGGGGTCAAATTTTTGTCCCCCAAATGGACCCTAGCTGTATTTTCCTTTCCTAAATCTGATTTTTCTCCCTCAAAACTTGCACCATGTCAACTTAACCCGTGTGATATGGAAGGAAAATGAATTAACAAGGACTTCAAATTTAATCACTGTGTTCCGTAGCATTCCCTATATAAACCAAGCTAAACATCCTATTCTCCCTTCCATATATTCGGTCAAGAGAGGGAAAAAATCAGATTTAAAGTATTCTTGAGGGGTTTGAGTGAGTTGAGAGAAGAAAAAAAGAGCAAGAAGGAAGAAGGGAGAAGGGAGCTAAGAATCAAGTGGTGCTTTCCTAAAACTAAGTCCTTTCATCCTACCATCCCTTGAACCTCTAAACAAGTAAGTAAAACCTCTAAACCTTATGTTTAATATCCCTCAAAATATCCCTTAACTCATCTCTTTAAACACTTCAAAAATTGAGAACCGAAAACAAACCGAAAAGGCATCGTAGTAACAAAATAGGGGCTGCTGTGTTCTTGAATGATATGGGGTGTGTTTGTGTATTGTTATTTTTGAGTTTGATGACTTATAAGGGTGCTGGAACCTTGATATTCATATCTAAAACACAAGAATACAATGAAATGGGACAAAATCTTGACATATCATAAGTAGGAGCCTTGAACATAAAGGGACCCGACTTTTGAGAATTTTGATGTTTCTGCCCTAAACTTTGGAACCTCATAACTCAACGTAAAAAATTGATCTAAGCATGTTCTTTGTGTCTCGATTTATATTTTTGTGTTATCATTCATCCAAAGTTGGTTTCAATTCAATTGAGTAAGTAGAACCTGAGATATTGTAATTTTACCAATGTGTGTCATTTTTCGACCAGTCAACAATACCGACCTGAAAACCCTAGTTTATAATGAGATCTGAACTTTGGCCAAGTGATATTGGCTATATGCCTTAATTTGTTTTGGGAGGTTTTGCCCCAAGTGCTAAATGCACTTTATTGTGATATTTGTATTTTAGTAAAGGCGGTTCGGATGGCGTAATAATAGGAGTTAAATTTTGTGATCCCGCGTTTGACCTTCACCTGAGTGTCGAGAGCCTGAGTGTTAACTTATCCACGCCCTTGCTGTCAGTGATGACCTGACTGGACACTTAGTCTGCTACGTAGTCATCCCACGACTTAAGGAATGCTCTTTGTCGGTCGATAGACTTGGTCAACGTATCTAGGATCATGGGGTTTAGGATGATTCACCTTGGTTTGGAAGAACATATAATAACTTAAGTTTAAATTGGATTAGAACATTAAATTGGTTGCATCACATTCATTTACATCACGTACCTGTATACTTGTTCTTATATATGTTTGCCTTGCCAAAATTGTGAAATTTGTCTATCTCCTTGACTTTAAATTGTATTGGGTATTATATGATATACGTTGTAGAATATTTTGTGCTGTGAGATTAGGTAGAAGGTTTAGAGTGTTATCTTCTGAGCTTTGGCTCATGGCATCCATGTCACAGGTAAAGAAGATGAAATTTTTGAAAATGAGGTCCACGGAGGAGAGGAAAGCTACAATTACCAGTGGGAGTTCCAAGAGCAGGAGAATCCCGACAATGCTCGCTGAAGATTTGAATCTTCGCCTTTTGTTCTTTTGTTCAATTTCCCCGTGCTTATTGTAATTTTTGAAATTTCTTGGTGAAACTGTAAACGCTGTGTACTTTTGAACAGTTCAGAACTCTTAAAGATATAATATTTATGATATGTAAATATGAATGAATGGCTAAAATATCCCTTTATTTATATTTATGTATGTTCCGATGTAACCGGAGGACGGGGCGTCACAGTTCCTTTCTCTTAAATGGTGAATTAGATATATTATTCAATTCATTAAGTTGCCGTGTAGAAGATATATGAGTAATAACATAAAGATCATCCATCAATGTACCATAACAGATAAATCATTTATTATCCGTAATAACCACGAAGTTATTAAAATAAACCAAATATCCGTCTTTAATCAATCTAGAAATAAAAACTAAGTTCCTTAAAGTGGAAGGTACATAAAGATAATCTCTCAATATTAAAATTTGATCTCTACTAAAACTGAGCGTGACATCTTCAATTGCAACTACTGCCGCCCTTACATTATTGCTCATGTCCAGGTAAATATCATCATCACTAAGTTGTCGGGTTTCCTAGTACTGGAGGCAAAATGCCCAGATCATTGATTTGAATACAATTTTTTCGATAAAAAAAAAACTTGACGGCCAATCACCGAAACAAGCTCCAGTTTAAAACCTTTTGATGTCGAACGATCAAAATAAAAATCCGTACTCCCAAAGTTAGATTTGGGATTTCATCTTTTGAAATATGATAGAAAGATTTCGGTTACAACAATAACCACGAATGTAAATCCTTCGAGTTGAAGCTCCGATCAAGCCTTCTACTGTATTCTTGGATGCGAGTCACGAACGTAAAGTGGGCTACAATCTATCGTGATTTTCAACTTGCTAATCTTGCCACCTAAGATTTACGGGAAAATCCTAATTCAATAATGAATGTAACGTGGGCTAGAGTTAACATAACCGCATATATATAGGGCTACAGTAGGGACCTGTGGAGTAAATATGACTTAGACTTCTAATGTAATTATGAAAACCACTTGCCCATGAGACAATTTCATAAAAACATAAATTACAATTCATACCACTAAATAATCGCAATTGCACTCCCAATCACATTCTCAAACCGATTATTCGAGCTCCTATTATTAAATGCTTAACTCAGATCCCCACGTTAAGATTTTCGATACTCGCCAATTAAATTTAATTACAGACAATTTAATTTAATCGGTTTTTTAAAATTTCTTAAACTCTTCTATTTAACTTATTTGACGGTCGGATAATTAAATCCACTTGTAGGGTTTGGCTCAGTCAAAACATATAAACTTTCTAAAGGGGGTATTGTCAATCCCGAATAATCAGGACGTGAATTCCGTCAATAATTAGTATTCACCATATAATTAGTACCGCCATCCAACTCACTAGGACTATCGACCCATAAAAGATCGCACCCTTTAATGAATCAAAACAACGAATATTAAATATACGTAAATAATAATTATTTTGAGATTAAGAACATAAGCACTTATAATAACTTTGGGGTGTAAATTAATTCATATAGTCAGTATAAAATTAATTATTCTAATGTGGTCCTATTTAATACACAAAGTGTACTATCACAGAGAGTTGGAACAATAGACGATACTATTATTTGTTTCTCGTAACAAAGACAGACCTACTAAAACTCTGTGCTACAGTCGTTCCGATGATTTGTCCAATTTTATCTAAACTGTGAACTAAAACTTATATTCTGCAAGAACCTATAATCTGGTCTTCTGTGTGCAAGCCGTACTCTACATACTAGATTAAATACTGTACAGAATAAAAAACATCCATGCATAACATTAAAGAAATGATATTGCATATATTGCTCGTTAAGATTCTTATAAAATAAAAAATAATTTTATTCAAGAATAAAATAAAATACTAAAACCAACAAAATTTATAGTTTTAAGTGTACAACTCTAACAATCTCCCACTTATACTCAAAATTATGCTGCCATACATCTTCTGACTCCCATGCCCTTTACATGACTATCAAAATTCTTAACCGGTAGGCTCTTTGTAAAATGATCTGCAAGGTTGTTCCCTTATGCAATCTTGGTTACAGCAACATCACCCTTCTATACAATTTCTCGTATCATGTGATGTTTACGCTCAATGTGCTTTTCTTTCTTGTGGATTCTTGGCTCTTTTGAGTTTGTATTCGCTTCGCTATTGTCACAATAAAGTGTAAGAGCCGACTAAATTGAAGGCACCACATCTAGATCTAACAAGAAGTTTCTAATCCAAACGGCCTCCTTGGCTGCTTTAGAAGCTGTCACATACTCGTCCTCCATGGTAGAATTAGCAATGTAGGACTCTTTGATACTCCTCCAACTTATAGATCCACCTCCTAAGATAGACACATATTCTGAGGTAGACTTATGAGAATCTTTGTCTGATTCGAAGTCCGACCCTGTGCACCCTAAAGGTACTAGACTATCTGCCTGGTAAACCAACATATAATCCTTAGTTATTTTCAGATACTTGATTATATTCTTTATCGTAATCCAATATTCCTACCATGGGTTAGACTTATATCTGTTAACCATGCCAACAACAAAGCAAATGTCAGGTCTAGTACAAAACATAGCATACATTAGGCTTCCTACTGCCGAAGCATAAGGAACTGTCTTCATCTTTTCTATCTAATCAGGTGTCTTAGATAGAGTGATTCCATACCTGAAAGGGAGAAACCCTTTCTTAAAATCCTAAATGCTAAAACGAGCAAAGATGTCATCGATATACTTTGTCTGTGATAAGCCCAACATTCTTTATTTTTAATCTCGCAAAAGCATGATCCCAAGGATGTGACAGGCTTCTCCCAAGTTTTTCATATCGAACTGTCCAGATAACTATACTTTTACCAAAGATAACACCCCCATATCATTTCTGATGAGCAAGATATCATCTATATAAAGTACTAGAAACACTACCACGCTTTCGTCATGCTTCTTGTACACACAAGACTCATCTGGACATTGATCAAAATTATAAGACTTTATGGTGCTTCTTGTACACACAAGACTCATCTGGACATTGATCAAAATCATAAGACTTGATGGCTTGATCAAATCGAGTATTCCAAGACCTTGATACCTGCTTAAGTCCATAAATAGATCTCTTAAGCCTGCACAACATGTGCTCTTAGCCCTCTGTTATGAAACTGTCTGATTGTACCATATAGATACACTCGTCAAGACTTCCATTAAAAAAAGTTATATTGACATCCATTTGTCAAATTTCGTAATTAAAATAAGCCGCAATGAATAAGAGAATCCAGATTGACTTAAGCATGGTTACTGGTGAAAAGATTTCCTCATAATCGATCCCTTCTTTCTAAGTGAACTCTTTTGCAACAAGTCTAGCTTTAAAGGTTTCTATCTTCCCGTCTGTTCCTCTCTTCCTTTTATAGATCCACTTGCATTCGATATGTTTTATCCTTTTAGGTAGTTCTACAAATTTCCAGACATGATTAGAATACATAGATTCCATCTTTGAATTCATAGCCTTTCGCAAAAGATTTGCATCTTTGTCCTAAAGTGCTTCATTGCAATTACATAGTTCGGTATCCAATTCTACTGGGATCTTGTCAAAAGACTCTCCCAAGAACATATACCGATCGAGTTGATGAACAATCCTCCCACTACGACGAGGCACTACCTGCGTCTGTATATTAGCAGTAACGTGCTGTGTAGAATTTAAACTCAGTGCACCATTACCCACATGCTCGTCTGGCATGTTAATGGTAGCACCCTGATCTGGTTCAAGATCTACACCTGTCATGATAATCTTTCCACTACGACGAGGCAACGAGATATTAGTGACTTGTGGTTCCTCTTCCGTTCTACTTGTATTTTTTCTCAATTCTTCCAGAATAATTTTACTTTTGGTGACATAGTCCATAATATAATCCTCTTCCAAGAATCGGGCATTGGTGCTAACAATGACCTTCTGATCCTTAAGATTATAAAATAAGCCACCCTTCATTTCCTTGGGATACCCGATAAAGAAATAGACTTCTATCCTCGATTCCAACATACCCGCATTCCCTTTCAGCACATGTGCTGGACACTCCCAAATCGGAATATGTTTCAGACTAGGTTTGCGCCTGGTCTACAATTCTGTGAAAGTATAAGGTACTGACTTAGAAGGTACCAAGTTTAGAATATAAGCCGCTGTCTCTAATGCAAGTCTCCAAAACAAATCGGATAATTTTGAATAACTCATCATCGATCTTAGCATCTCCATAAGAGTTATATTCCTTGTTTCTGCTATACTATTCTGTTACAGAGTGCTCAGTGTAGTCAACTGAAATCTAATCCTTTCTAACGACGAGTAGTCCCAAAACTCTCCAAAAAGGTACTCGCTATAACTGTCGGATCATAGTGACTTGATACTTTTATCCAGATACTTTTCCTCCTCCGCCTTAAATTTTTTAAATTTCTCAAAGTATTCAAACTTACGGTGGATTAGGTAAATGTATCTGTATCTTGAGTAGTCGTCAATGAAACTGACGAAGTACTCAAAGCCACCTCTAGCCCAGATAGTTAAAGAACCACACACATTAGAGTGAACAAGTTCCAACGATTCTTTAGCTCTATAGCTTTTGGCCGAAAAGGGCCTCTTGGTCATCTTACCCTCTAAGTAGGATTCACAGACTAGAAGTACCTCCACTTCCAATGAATTCAAAGGCCTATGTTCTACCAGTTTTGTAGAGGCCCGATATGTATTATTTATTTATTTTAATTTAATTAAATTATCGAATGTGATTTCTGATGATAAATAATGTATATTTTGTGCAACTGGAATATGAGGAGACGCCGAGATAATATGTTACGATAAATTCTGTAATATTTGAAAATTTAACGATATGAAATAGTAGAATTTTATAAAGATCAAAATATTTGGGTAAATTAAGGTTAAAGTGTAGAAAGAATTACGTATACATATTAGAATGAAACTTTAAAAAGAGAGAGAGAGAGAGAGAGAGAAAAACCTCCTAGTACCCGAGACCCACTCTGCTCGACACAAAATAATCCTTCCCCGTACCTCTTCTTTCTCCTAGCGTTGAACCTTCAGAAATTTGGGAGAATCCTCTAGAAACCACCCCGAAACTGTATTAAGAGGGACCCAAGACCACCCCTGTGTTCCTCTTCGTCCCGATCTGGCGCCTTCCTTCCCTTCATTTTCCTCTTGCTTTCTTCTTAGTTTCTTGAAGGCGGAGACTTGAAAACCACTTCAGAGCAACAAAACAGCTCCTGCTCAGTCGATTTCTTGAGTTACAACCGCGACAAACAGCTCTTGTTCGACAAACAACCCTTGTTCGGTGGAATATCTGAGTCGCAACAAGTTTTTTTCCCCTCTTTGCCACAGGTTTCTTCACTTCTTGTTCATTTTTTTTCTCTTTCTTTTTCCATTCTTATGGTGGATTTAGTTAAGATTTCATTTCCCTTGAAATATGTGAATTCGACCTTGAATTAGGAGTTATTGAAGGAGATTCTAAAAATCACCTTGAGCTGTAACAACCCATCTGCTGTTCGGTGCTCTCTGCCTTGTGTTTGGTATTTTCTTTGTGTTTGGTAACACCCAGGTAATTTTTCCCACCCGAGCGGCGCAGCCTCCTCTTTCTCTCATTTTATGCAGTTCTCTTCTTTGCTTCAACTTCCTCCATTAATGAAATTTCCCTGAAATTTATGAGAATACGCTCAGATTGGGTGATACCAGGGAAGGTTTGAAGCTTGTTAACAAGAAAACTAAATTGGAAGTGTCAAAAGCTCCAAGTGCCGAAACCCTAAGAGAAGGAAATTTGGTGATTCCAAGGCGTCGTCACCACTCGAGGTAGGATTTGACTAATTTTAGTGCCTTGATATGAATTGTGTTGATTTTTTTCTCTACAATTCGAGCAAAAAAAAATGAATGAATAATTTATCAACGTGTGAATTGAATAACCTGAAAATATGAGGGTTAAATCATTTGGTGAATTAAGAGATAATTAAGGGTTTATTGAAGCCTTAACATAGGATGTTATGATTAAGTTAGTGTTTTATCTAATAAATTTAAATTAATTGTGGGATGCTTGGGTTTGGATTCACGAATCGATGGAGGAATTAGTAACAAATCAATAAGGGGATTAGAATGGGGCTGGAATAGTTGTTGGAATCTTTTAAATTGAGGATTTGTGAAATGTGAACCAAATTGATAGTTGGAATGATTTATTTGGGAAGGTCGATATAAAAACTCATGTACAAGTTAACTATAAACCATGCTTACGCAATGTGTGAGCTCAAGTCTTGGAACTTAATATATAAATTGAATCACGATAGAATCATTTTGGGCATATAAAATTGTCGTATAGGATTAACTAATGATTTAAGTTTTGAGATTCGGGTCACTGACTTAATTTTGAAATATTGTTCAATTGGGTAGCTTCAATCCTAACGAATGAAATGTCTATGCAAAGGTTTGAAGAAACAAATTTATGAGTGTCATTAAACCCATGGTTTAACTAGCTTACTAAATGTAGAGATTCTCCTAACTAAATTAGACATTGAGATCAATGGGAAGCTTGGACATTTGATGATTTAAAGACTGTAAATTTACTCATAATTTAATGAAGAAACTTAATTGGTTAAAGAAAAGTTTTATTGAACTCTTGGTACAACAAAACTAAGATTTGTGTTCGAGATTCTTGTTGTGGGATTGAAAGATGGAAAGTTAATACTAATTTTTGGTCGTTTAATGAGTAACTGATGAAAAGTCCTTGCTTATTAAGATGAATCTTGAATTGGACAACAATAATGTTGATGAATGAAAGGAATCATCTTGAACTTGTGTTTGATACTAATCTGGCTAAAACTGAAAGATGGATGACGTTATTTGGTTGGTTATATAATACATTGAGATTTGACCTACCTTGTGAGTTTTAATGCATGGCTATCGAATGATTAAAGTGTTGGTGATGTCAATTAATTAATTAATTAACTCGAAGCTAATGAGTTAAGTTAATGTAAATTTGAGACTTGGTCTGTTGAATTAAATATGGGAATCAAAATGAGGAATTAATATATGAATGGTAATA
>JAULJZ010176088.1:0-23377 GCA_032270985.1 Heliamphora pulchella
AAAAGGGAGACATATTGGAAAGTTTTTCTTGCAAGCCATATTTAAGCTTTAAGTTATTGAAAGAAATTTTGAGTATTATTTTTCTTCAAACTAAAAGAAGTTTAAGAATTAGCATCCTTAGTTGTGTTTAAATCATTTTTATTATTCATTTAAAATATACTTGTGTTTAAAGTCATATTAACAAATATACATTAAATTGGTAAAACTACTAAAGTGTTATATTTGATTAACAAAGAAGTTAAACTTTGTATACACTTATTCTTAAACATTTAAACACAAAGTTTTTACTTATAAGTTTGAAACAAATTTACTTGTGATTTAAATAAGTTATATTTTCTTGTGAACTAAAAATCATACACTTGAATTTAATCTAAGAAATTTTAAATAACCAATTCACCCCCCTCTTGGGATTACACACGTAATATCACAAATAGAGAGCTGAAGAGAAGAAAAAATTTAAGAAATTCATAAATGATCAGTAGCGTTTTTTTTTAAGATTACAAAATGGAACAGAAGGTAAAGGTAAATGAGTGAAGGGGAGAAAAGAAAAGAGAAGACAGAAGAAAACATTTCTTTAAGTTTTTTTTGAAGGTGAAGATGTAACAAGTTAAACATACATTTCTCTTTGGTTGAATGCTTTGTTCAAATATTTTGGTTAAACTGTTTGGATGGATATTTAGTTAAACAGTTTGGATAGATGTTTGGAAATATTTTTTATAATTAAATGAATGCCTATGTATGTATTTATCTATATCCTGTTCATTTGTCTATAAATGATTGTTGGATGTTTCTGGCTATGGATATTTGGACATGTGTTTTGAATTTTTTTTACAAATCACTTTGCACATACTAGATATATTGCACAAGTTTTAATAAACTCAGGATGTTTCTTGATCATTTGTTGCAAAATTATATGCTTTCACTCTATTGAATGCCTAGCTATTATAATTGCATATATTGTTTAAGGCATATCGATAAAAGAAGAACCCTTATAGAAAAATATTTTTAAATATTTTCTAGAAAATGCTAATATGGTTGTAATCATCAAAAAATGGGAGATTGTTAACTCAAGGGCTTTTCATTTTGATTTTGATGATTTTTAAAATTTATTTTCTAAGAATAAATGGATTTAAAAGGATAATATTTTTATATTTGCAAAATGAAAGTGTTAACACATTTGAACAATTAAGTTGATACCTTAAGCCAAAAGGGATGACTTTTCTCTCAAAAGGATTAAAACACTTAAGTATTCTTGCATAAAGAATATTTTGTGTTGAACCTAATTAAAAATTAAGTCAAACACTTTTAAGACAAAATATACTTGAAGCATATCGAGTGTGTCAACACCTATTGAACAAATGGTTTGATACCCTAAAAGTTTCATGAAGTTATTTTTTAGGTATCAAAGTTTAGTGTCGACACAAACAAATTTTGTGTCAACAAAAAAGAGCCGAAGCTCTTAAGACTCAAAATGATTTAACACAAAATTAATTTTGTGTCGACACAAAAGTGTCTTACACTTTTGTTATCCAAAATTTTAGGTTGACACAAAACAACCAAGGCCACCTGCAGATTTTGAGTGTCGACACAAATGAGAAGACGAGTCGACATAAAAATCCTGAGCCCCTCCTGAAGATTTTTGGTGTCGACACCTCAGTCCATATGTATTGACACAAAAAAACCAAGGCTTCCTGCAGAATTTAGTGTCGACACCAAAGGCAAGATGAGTCGACACAAATGGTCCTTCCCGGATGTTGAAGTTTTAAAGGGTTGACACCAAATCCAAAGGTGCCGACACCATGATGTTGGTAAGGTAGATTGCAAAAATTGTGTCGACCCCAAAAAATATTTGTGTCGACCGAACCACTTGAAGATCCCTGCCCTAGACACTTTGTGTCGACACCAAAGGCATTTGTATCGACACTGGTGATGAAAATTCAAATTCGCGGCAGACCTCAATAGTTGAATTTTTGGCATTTATTGCTCTTACTCATCAGAATTCTCAAACCCTCATTTATTACTGAATCTCCAACTCTTGTTACTCATCTCTCTTTACTTTCTCATTTATTATAAATTTTTTCTATAAAGAGAGTGAGTGTTTCTCATTTATATTCTTCATTTATTGTATTCAATGGTGAGTCACACTTTATCATTTGAGTGAGTGAGTAAATCTCATCGAAGAAGAGTTTAAGAGAGATTAGAAGAAAATAGGAGATTATTTTCGTAGAATCTTTTTGAAGCTGTGTTAGGTTTTTGAATGTGCCCGTAAGCATTCGATTTACTCAAGCGAAATCTTAAAGTTGTAAAGGTTTGGAATGCGCCCGTGAAGCATTCTATATAGTGAAAATACTCAAGGGAGAACTTGAGGAGTGAACGTAGGCTTGGAAGAAGCCGAACCACTATAAATCCTTGGTGTCTGGTTCAAATATCTCTATCCCTATCCTCTTTAATATTTGCCTTGTTTCAATATTTATTTATCTTGCTATATTTGATTGCATTATTAAAAGGTTTTCAAAAGTTTTTTAAAATTGTTATTTTTTTAAAGACCCAATTCACCTCCCTCTTGCGTTGCCTAAAACTAACACAAGATTTAAAACTTCTTATTTGAAGATTAAAGCACAAGTATAGATTTTAATTCACAAGATTCAAAACTTCTTATTTAAAAAATAAGATTACAAGAATAGATTTTAATTTACAAGATTCAAAACTTCTTATTTGAAAATTAAAATACAAGTATAGATTTTAATAATGAATGATTCAAGTATAAGCAACAATATAATAATAAAAATAAAAATACAAAGGGTTAGAGATACGACACCAAGATTTTTACAAGGTTCGGCGCAACGGCCTACGTCCTTGCCTCAAGCCAATTGCTATGAGGATTTTCACTATCACTCCTTCAATAGGCGGAGCAGTCTCTCTCCTTAGTCTACGCAGAGTAGCCTCTCTTGAGAATGTCTCCTTCTCAAGTATCTCAATCCTTAAAAGAGAATTAACCTCTCTTGAGAAATACCCTTCTCAAGTACAATAGAATGAAATGAATGTGTACAAAGAAGTGCTCCTTTAATGAGAGATTGAGTACAAAAAATTAACACACTAACTCACTTATCAAAGAATATATCAATGAAGCTCTATGAGAATTCTAAAACCTTTTCTCTCAAAAAATGATTGAAAATTCAAGAAATTGAAGCACAAGAAGTAAGAGTATGAGAGAATTGATTGTAATGTTTGAAGTGAGTAAAACTAGAGCACAAGGGCTCTATTTATAGGCTAAAAGTCTAGACTAGCTGTTGGGCTAAATGTGATAATGTCAAACTAGCTGTTGCAGCCAATTTTTTAAAAAATAAGCCTATTCAGTCGACTGGATTTCCATATATAAACCTTCAGTCGATTGGACTTGTGGGTCAATCGACTGGGCTGCTTTGAAATTTGTTTCTTGTTTAGCAGACTAGTTTCAGTCGACTGAATGCTATGCATTACTCGACTGAACTTTTAAAAGTCCAAAATTTTTTAATTTTCAAAAAAGCTTTTGATCACTTCTTGTTTTGGAAAATATCTTTAGGATTTCTATGAGCTTCAAAAGATATAATCATGAGTTTTGTGAATTTACGTAGATCCTAATTTTGATACAAATGAAATTCACTACTTAGTCTTCAATTCTTTAACTTTTGCCTTGTTCCAAAATCTTGTGGCCAAAGTATTTGATTTGAAATTTGCTTCATGGCTTCCACTTTGTATCTTTGATTCTACTAAACATATATTTTTTGTAAACAAACTCAATTTGCAGATTTAGATACTTAGGTTTGTTATCATCAAAACGGTCATTGAAGCCTTGTTAGGCCAACATGATAGGTGACAAGTCAATACTTGCATCTCTTAAGACTAAAGATAATGGATTTGTGACGTTTGGTGACAATAGTAAGGGCAAAATCATAGGAATTGGCTGTATTGGTAAAATTTCTTTCCCTTCTATTAAAAATATTTTTCTTGTTGATGGTTTGAAACATAACGTTCTTAGCATAAGCTAACTTTGTGACAAAAGCCACAAGGTTGTCTTTGAACATGCTAAGTGTGTTATTAAAAACTCAATTGACAACAAAGTTATTTTTTAGGGTCATAGGCATGAAAATGTTAACGCTTTCAATCTAAATGACCTTTCCAAAAATGATACTAAGTGCTTAGCCACCTTAAGTGATAATACTTGGCTGTAGCATCGAAGACTTGGACATGCGCACATGAGCTTGATTTCAAAACTTTTGAAAAAAGAGTTGGTGATTGGTTTACCTTAAATCAAATTTGAAAAAGATAAAATTTGTGATGCATGTCAACAAGGCAAACAAGTAAGAAGTTCTCTTCAATCTAAAAATGTGATTTCTACTTCTAGGCCCTTACAACTATTGCACGTGGACTTGTTTGGTCCAATAAGGACTCGTAGTCTTGGAGGCAAAAGATATGCTTTTGTTGTGGTTGATGATTTCTCTGGATACACTTGGGTGCTATTCTTAGCTCATAAGGATGTAATCTTTTCCTCTTTTGTAAAACTATCTCGAAAAATTCAAAATGAAAAAGGTTTTCAAATTCTAAGTTCAGAAGTGATCATGATAGAGAATTTAAAAATAAATATTTTAAAAAGTTTTGTGATGAAAGTGACATTGACCATAACTTTTCTACTCCTAGAACCCCTCAACAAAATGATGTTGTTAAGAGGAAGAATAGGACATTAGAAGAAATGGCTAGAACCATGCTCTGTGAAAATAATCTACCAAGATACTTTTGGGCCGAGGCTGTAAGCACAGCTTGTTATATTGTGAATAGAGCCATGATTCGAGCTTTTCTCAAGAAAATCCCATATCAGCTATAGAATGGAAAAAAACCTAATATCAGTTATTTTCCCGTTTTTGGGTGCAAATGTTTCATTTTGAATAACAATAAAAAACTTTTGGGCAAATTCAATACAAAATCTAATAAAGGTATTTTTTTGAATATTTTATATCTAGTAAAGTTTATACAGTTTTCAATAAAAGAACTCTAGTTGTTAAAGAATCTATACATGTTATATTTGATGAAGCTAACCTCGGTTCTTTCAAGAAATTTTGTGGAAATAACTTAGTTGACATAGAAAAAGGTGTTGATGACATCTTTATCAAAGACCAAGAAGAACCAAATCATGAGGAAGTTACAAATGTGCTGCAAAATGAAGTCCAATAGGCTGCTAGTGCTTCAAATCAAGAAAATCTAGATTTACCTAGGGAATGGTGGTATGCTCGTGGTCATTCAAAAGACTTGATCATTGGTAACCCATCCTAAGGTATTAAAATGCAATCCTCTTTACATAATGTTTGTGATAATTTAGCATTCATTTCCTAGACTGAACCAAAACATTTTATGGAAGCTGAAAACGATGAGTTTTGAACCTTGGCTATGCAAGAAGAGCTTAATCAATTTGAAAGAAACAAGCTTGAACTTTAGTCCCAAGACATAAGGAACACTCCATCATCGGTACAAAATGGATTTTTAGAAATAAAATAGATAAAAACGGAGTAGTTCTTAGGAACAAAATTCGATTTGTAGCCCATGATTACAATTTAGAAGAAGGCATTGATTTTGATGAAACTTTTGCTCCTGTGATTAGGCTCGAAGCCATTAGATGTCGCTTGCTTTTGCATACTTTAAAAATTTTAACTTTATCAAATGGATGTCAAGAGTGCTTTTTTAAATGGATTTATTTCGGAGGAAGTTTTTGTGAAACAACCTCCTAACTTTGAAAATCTTAATTTTCCAAATCATATTTACAAACTTTCCAAGGCTCTTTATGGTTTGAAACAAGCACCTAAAGCGTGGTATGAAAGGTTTAGAAAATTCTTGATTGAATATGAATTTTCAAGAGGATAAATTGATACAACTCTTTTTATCAAGTCTCAAGGAGAAGATATGCTTGCTGTCTAAATATATGTAGATGATATTATCTTTAGCTCAACTAATGAAACTCTTTACAAAGACTTTACTAAGTTTATGTAGGGAGAATTTGAAATGAGTATGATGGGAGAGCCAAATTACTTTCTTAGACTTAAAATCGAACAAACATAAGATGAAATTTTCATCAACCAATCCAAGTACATAAGATATTTATTGAAGAGGTTTGATATGCAAAAGGCAAACCAATGGGAACTCCAATGTGTCCTAAACAAAGCTTGACAAGGATGAAAATAGTAAAATAGTAGAGGAAAAGCGATATAGAGGTATGATTGCCTCCCTACTCTATTTAACTGCTAGTAGACTAGATATCATGTTTAGTATATGCATATGTGCTAGATTTCAAGCTAATCCTAATGAATCACATGTGACTAGTGTTAAGTGCATCTTTAGATACCTTTTAGATATACAAAACCTAGGAATATTCTATCTTAGAGGAATAGCCTTTGAGTTATTTGGCTATTCTGATACAGACTTTGCCAGTTGTAAAATTGATAAGAAGAGTATAAGTGGAACATGTCAATTCCTAGGACACTCTTTAATATCATGGTTTAGCTAGAAACAAAACTCAATAGCCTTATCTACAGCTGAGGCTGAGTACATTGTAGCTGATAGCTATTGTGCACAGGTTTTTTGAATGAAACAACGACTAGAAGACTATGGTACAAGTTTAGATCATATTTCCATTAAATGTGATAACACAAGTGCCATAAACATATCTAAGAATCATATACAACACTCAAGAACAAAGTATATTGAGATTAGACATCACTTTATTAGAGATCATGTTCAAAAAGGCAACATAGAACTTGCATTTGTAGGCACCGACTACCAACTTGCTGATATATTCACCAAACCTTTAAATGAAGAAAGATTATGTTATATTATAAGAGAACTTGGTATGCTATGTGCTCCAAATTGATACTTCAACTGCCATACTAACCGTGTCTGTTTAATGCATTTCAATACTTTTCATATGCTTTATTTTGATGTGTAAAAAGTGTAGACTCAATGAGAAGAAAGGTCAACACATGTGTGAAAGAGCTTACTCGAAACTATATAGTATCGACACATTTTATTAAAAGTATCGACCCTAGCTATATAGTGTCGACTTGATTCGTTTATCTTGCTTTCGGTAAATTTGGGTCTATTTGTTCAAGAAGGGTGTCAACTCAATGAGTCAAAGGTGTCGACACCCTAATAAAAGTGTCGACATAATTTCTATCTTTGGACACACCCAATATCGCGTGAAAAGTGTCGACTCAATTTCTTTTAGGGTCGACACAATTCATAAAGTTTATATATAAGCAATTTTTTCCCTCTTTTCTCATTCGCGCTCAAAACCGTTCACATTCAAAACGTCGGTTCATCTCCTCCCTCTTTGTGTCTCTCCGATGAACCCTAGAGTTGACTCATCCACCTTTTTCATCTCTTCCCCTCTCTATCACCGTCAATGCCACCGAAGACGATGGGCAAAGGCAGCAAACGCTCGGATGAAGGACCTTCATGCCCTAGGGTAATGAAGAAAAATAAATCAAAGACCACAACGGCGACAATGCCAGTGGAGAACACGGGAATGGATACCTCGCTCAAGTTCCAATATTCTAAGTTCAAGCATCTCTTATTCACTTTTTTGCGACTCAAAAGGTAATCCCCAATCGCTCTATTGATTTTTAGTTTTTTGATTCAATAGAAATGAAATTCTCTTAGTTGTTCTCCGATCTCGATTGGATGAACTTACTCTATATCCATGAACTTCACTACCCTACACTCATCAAACTCTTTTATGCTCATTTCAATATCTCTTGCCCAAATATCATGACCATCACCACTTGGGTGAATAGTGTAGACATTCACTTGACCTCTAAAACTTTGAATGAGATCCTTGATCTCCCTGAGGGTTGATTGTTTGTTGCATGCAACAAGAAAAAGAGAACTATTGACGGTTTCTCCTTTCATGATGCGGTGATACAAATTTTTGAACTCGAAGAGGTTGACCCTTCAAAACCCCTTAAGGCCAACTCCCTAAAGCCCGAAATGAAAATTTTGCATCATTTTGTCAATCACATTTTTCTACCCCAATCTGGGCAATTTGGTGATGTGACCTTTATGCATGTTTTCATTATGTAGTGCATCCTCGAAGGGAAGAAACTAGACCTCGATTATTTATTCATCTCTGACATGTTACAATCACATTCTAAGTCAAGTTCCTTCATTTCTCATACCATGTTTTTTACCTGTGTGTTTCGGCATTTCGTTGTTGACCTGTCCACTAAAAAGAGAATTCTCATTTAGTGTTTGGTCCACTAAATTCCCCTATCATCTAGTCGGACCCCCCTTCCTCCCTCTGCTCATACAAATTCCCCTATACCATTTGTCTCTGGTTCCCCTGCTTCTCCTCGTTCTAGGACTGAGATTCTTGACCCCTCATTTCCTATTCCTTCTCCTAATCCTTCTTCTGTTGCATTTTCATTTGCCCCTCCTGTTGGTCTCTCTTCTCAAGAGTTTAGAGATCTTGTCTCCCTTATTAAGGGATTGGCCTCTTCTGTAGCATCCTTTCAAGCGAAAGTTGATGCTGACCTCTTTGACATTGGTTGCAAAGTGTCCTCTATCTCTGATAAGGTCAAACATCCCGACAAAACAAACAATACTATGTGCTGAGAAATTAAAAATGCATGTGATGCTAGCCTATCCATTAGCAAGACCATGAGCAACAGTGTTGCCTCCATTGTGATGGCTAACGTTGCTATTCTTCAGCAAGTCCGGAAGGAATACAACGAAGGTATCGTCATTGTAGTGCAAGAAAATACCAGAAAGGTCAAAGACCATCTCAAATGGATTCAAGAGGCTTGGAATAAACAATTTAAGCCCAAGGAGACCAAGGTTGGGAAAGAAGCTCGGTTGAAATGGGAGGCGGACTTGGCTTTGGCAGCCATTTTTACAGCTTTTAAAGAACAAAAGAAGGCATCTAAGAAAGAACAAGCCTCTAAAGAACATGCATATGAAAGAAGGAAAGTGGCCGAAGACAAGAAGCAAAAGAAGAAATAGTTCGACGACATTTGATTTTGATGATTTCAAAAGGGGAGAGAAAGAAGTGAAAAGAAGTTTAAAAGTTTTTTATTGAAGAAGAAGATGTAACACTTAAACATACATTTCTGTTTTTTTTATTATGGATGTGTTTGTGGATGGCATACATTTATGTCTTTTTATATTATGGATGTTTCAGTTTTAGTTTTGCTATGAATGGGAACAAATGTTGTTTATATAAAATCCTACCTTCTGTGAAATGACATTTCTCAATTTCATAACAACTGCTATATCCACTGATATCTCATGTTAATCTCTTTTCAAAGTTTACATGAATGCTTATATATGTTACTATGTATGTATGAAATGTGTTTGAAGGTTGGGACTTGAAAATTATTGCACATGTATATACTTGCTAAGTCTCTTGAACACTTGAACACTTTGAGTTGAAGCACAAGTTTTAATAAATTCAGAATGCTTCGCAATTAAATTGCAAATTCTCTTAAACATGTGTATTACATATTTGTTGAATGCCTAGCTGTTGTGATTGTATATCTTGTTTAAGGCGTAGAGATAAGGGAGAACTCTTGTTCAAATTCTTTTTAAATATTTTTTTAGAAAATGTTATAATCGTCAAAAAATAGGAGATTGTTAGTCCAAGGGCTTTTTAATTAACTTTTGATGATTTTAATAAGTCATTTTCTTAATTAAATTGATTTTAAAAGGATTATATTTATTTGTTTCTAAAATGGTAAGTGTTGACACTACATGACTAATGAGTCGACACCTTAAGCCATTTGTGCTAACTCTTTGCATCAAATGAATTGACACTAAGTGTTCTATCAAAGAACATTTTGAGTTAACATAAATTAAAATTTAAGTCGACACCTAAAGGTTAAGTACGCTTGAAACTCTCAAGTGTGTTGGCACCATTAAGAATTTGAGTCGACACCTTAACATGTTTGTCTAAGACGTTTCAGGTATTTGTTTGAGTCGATACCAAACTAGTTCAGGTTGATACCTTTAGTATTGGACTGGAATCCAGGTAGTTAAGCAAAATGAGTCAACACAAAAAGAATTTGAGTCGACACCTACACAAGCCTTGCGGGATTTACTTTGGGTTGACACCAACGCCATTTGAGTCGATACCAAGTAATCCATCGGATTCCTGACTTCAAAAAAAATGAGTCAATACCAAAGCTAAATGGGTCGACACTAGAGCTTCAGGATAATTCTCAACTCCAACTCAAACGGGTCGACACCAAAGGTTTATGAGTTGAAACAAAGGTTCCCTGCGTGAACAAGTTATTTGGGTCGACACCGAATGACTTCGAGTTGACCCAAAAATAACTGAGACCGTTTGTAGTTTTCTAAGTCGACACCCGATCAAAATGAGTCAACTCTAAAACTACCGAGGCTGACTACAATTTTATGAGTTGACACCAAAACGAAGATGAGTCGACACCTAAATTCTAATAGTTTTCCAGATAAAAAGGGTCAACACCAAAGACGATATGAGTCGACACCAAAGGCTCTCCTAGAAAACTGAAGTAATGATTGAATCAACACCAAAAGCTCTATGAGTCGACACCACCATGTAGGTGAGGGAGATGCAGAATTTGTGTCGATACCATTGAAGAAATGAGCCAATACAATCACTTGAGGAACCAAGCCCTAGATATTTTGAGTTAACATAAAATGATCTTGAGTTGACCCTTGCGAAAAATTTCAAATCTCGCGCTGGTTCCAACAGTTGGATTTCAGAGTATTAATTACCTCCACCAACCTACCAACGGTCATTTACTTTAGATGGCAGTAAAAGGAGTTAAGATTCAGAGTTTTAAATCAACTGGAACATCTGGACACTATTTTATTGCTTGAGTCAAAAGCTCAATTATTCAAGAAAGTATTTATTGATCATTAACTCCTTTAGCCAAATCTCACCTCTTTATATTCATTTATTTCCAATCATTTATAAAGAGAGTGAGTGAGTGAATCTTTGATTCTCGTACATTTATTGTAATAGAGGGCGAGTCACCATTGATCCTTTAAGAAAGTGTGTGATACTCTTTAAAAAAGAGCTCAAGAGAGATTTAAAAAAATAGGGATTGTTTTGTAGGATCTTCTTGAGGCTGTAAAAGGCTTTGAATGCGCTTGTGAAGCATTCTATCTTAGTGAAAATTTTTTAGGGGAGTCTTGAGGAGTAGACGTAGGTTTGGAAGAAGACGAACTACTATAAATCCTGGTGTCCGGTTCAATTTCACTCTCTCTAACCTCGTTAATTTCTTCATTGCTTTATTTATTGATATATTTGCTATATTTGTTTAAGAAATTAAAAGGTTTTGAAAAAAGTTTTTAAAATAGTTATTATTGTTTTTAAAACCTAATTCGCCCCCTCTTGAGTTGCCTAGGACTACATATACCTTTTTTTATCTTTTTGTTGGGTAATGAATGGCAGATCTGGCCCAGACCAGATGGGTCTTGGTCTCCATTCTGTACACCTTTATATCTGTATATTCTGAGGTTATGAAAATATGATGGCCGCATCTTTGTCCTTAATTTTTGTTACGACTGCCATATCCTATTATTACGGCTGTGAGGTTATGTGAGACCAATGACATGAAAATGTGTTTTAAGCATCATGCTATTCATTTTGATATCCTGTACATTCTGTCTAGAGTTATTGTTTACATAGAAGATGAAAAATTATGGATCTAACCTAATACCAATATGTTAGGGTCTCTGTCCTACATATTCTATTCATTTAAGCCTGTTTTAATCCTTGTGTAATGTGCATATCCTTTTTGTACCCTTAAAAACCATGGCCACGACTTTTATTTGTCACGGCTGTGAGATCTGTTTAGTCTGTTCTTCGCGGTAACCTTATTTTTGTCATAGCCGCCTATTTTTTGACTATTTTTGTCACGGCTACAACATTTGTTGCTACGACAGTGAGTTTTATGCATGTCCAGTAGCTTAAATATGATGTTGTAGTCTCTTATGTTATTCTGTACCGCTTGATTATAACATGTTAGGGATAGAAATTTTGTTGCATAACCTTAGATCTTTATTTGTTCGTTTTATTGCTTATTCGCGTGTTTTTTGCTTTGTTTTGCTCAAACAATACATGTGGCATATCTAGAAATAACAACCAAGTTGTATGACCTTAAGAATCGTAGTTATAATTTTGTTTTATTGATTGATGTTGTTTGAACTCTCTTTAACTTCCTATTCTGTATATGTTACCATTAAAAAGTTTACAATAAGAACCAATATTGACAAAGTAGAGGACAATCTCACGGTTGGGTGAAAAGGGTCCCTAACACCTTCCCTTTTCGTACTTTAGCCCCCGGACTCTCTTTTTCTCTGGTTACATTTTCTGAAAGACCCGCAGCCTTATTTTGTTTTTTTATTTTTCTCAAAAATCAAGTGGCGAGTCTATTTTTCTAAAAATGATGCTCAGATATCTTAAATTTTTTATTTTAAAAAAGAGAAAAGAATATTTTTCTAATAACAATAGATATCCGGTGCACCACACGAATAAACAAAAAGCTCGCAGTTTTTCTGGCGACTCTACTAGGGACTGATGTTTTTCAAAAGTCATAAGAGAGTTTAACTTGAAATGTTAATGGTTCTTATTGTAAACTTTTAATCGATATTCGCATTTGCATTTGCATATTTGTGTGTTTGGTTCTCAAATTCTCGCTCTACCTACCCAATACCTGGTCAGTTTACTGTCTCAGGGCTATATCGGGGAAGCCAGCAAGCTTTCTAGCCACATACTTCCTAGATGTGGCAAAAAGAGTTATTATGTACCGTTTGACTATACATTGCACCATTCATGACATCGGAAGACATAGTCATGATTCTATTTAGAAGGTACACTGAGTGAAGACCTACCAGCCTTTTCATATACATATAGTTTCTTAGAACCCTTTCTTTTAGAATCAATAAATCTTTTAGGGTTATGTGATTTTGTTTATATAGTTAACACCCTGATTAGGACTAGTTTTTGTCCTCCCGATCCGTCATCGAGAGTGAGTTTATTTTGAGTTTAGGCCTAGCTAACGAGTCTTCTGGTTTACGTGAGTCCTTTCAGTTCAGAGACCCGAGATAATAGTTTCGTGCAGAGAAGAACCTATGCGCACTTGGGCCCGATCTCCAAGGGAAAGGCTTAGAAGGGTAGAACAGTCAGATTCTATATTCCCGATGGTAGACCCGAAATTGATCATGGCTGATATAATGAAGGCAATTATGGACCTACGACGAATATTAGGCGGGATCAGTACAGTTGTGAACAACCATGACATGATTCAGACTCAATGCAAAACACAAATCCAACTCTTACAAGCCCAGTAAATCCAAAACCAAGCTCAAGGTCAGCAACTTCAAGCTCAAGTCAATGATTTGTTGGGTTCATCTTTTGAGAACGAGACTTAATCCAACGAAAGGAGAACTAATGCCGTAAAGATGTTAAGAAATCCTTCGATCACATTTGAACAGTTTCTTGTTGGGGGAGTTAATGCTGGAAGTTCTATTCAATTAGGGGCAATGAAAAGTGAGAGATCAAGTCGAAGGGTAAGGAAACCATGCACTAATAACTCTAATCGAGTCAATAATAACTTCGCTGACATTTTCAAGGATCAGGTTTTAAAAGTCAACATCATAAACCCAAAACTAGAGCAATCTTAATCAGCAATGAACTTTGAGAAGAACATTCACTCCTCTGGGAGTCTTGCTTTTCACTATCCTTAGTAGTCTTATTGAGAAGGAACTTCTCAAATCTTTGGAGCCGACCCCGCCACCAAATCCTTTGCCACCCTGATATAATCCAACCTAGTAATATGTCTTCCATCAGGAGCATGGTCATTTAACTAATAATTGCATAAGACTTTGGCATGAAATCCAAGATCTAATAGATAACAAGGTGATTCCCCCGCCTACTGCAGCTCAAAAGCCGAAGTGTCAGGGTTGTATACTAAAAATCATGAATTTTATTTGGTTTTAGTATTTAATTTTATTTTAATAAAATTATTTTTTTATTTTATGAGAATCTTAATGAGTAATAAATATAATATCATTTCTTTAATATTATGCATGGTTGTCTTTTATTCTGTATAGTATTTAATTCAGTGTGTAGAGTACAGTTTGCACACAGAAGACCAGATTATAGATTCTTACAAAATATAAGTTTTAGTTCACAATTTAAATGGAATTGGACAAACCATTAGTATGACTGTATCATAGAGTTTTATTAGGCATGTTTTGGTTACGTAGAACAGATAATAGCATCATCTATTGTTTCGACTTGCTGTGCTATTACACTTTGTGTGTATTGAATATGACCACATTGGGGTAATTAATTTTATACTGACTATATAAATTAATTCATACCCCAAGGTTATTATGAGTACTTATGCTCTTAATCTCCAAATAATTATTATTTGTGTATATATTTAATATTCGTTATTTTGATTCATTACAGGGTGCGATCTTTTATGGGTCTATAGTTCTGGTGAGTTGATAGCGGTATTAATTATATGGTGAATATTAATTCTTGACGGAATTCACGTCCCGATTGTTCGAGATTGACGATACCCCTTAAGGAAGCTTTTAAGTTTTGACTAGACCAAACGATACAGGTGAATTTATTATCCGGCAGTCAAATAAGTGAAGGAGAAGGGCTCAAAAAGTTTTAAAAATACCGATTAAATTAAATTATCAGTAATTAAATTTAATTGGCGGGTACCAAAAATTTTAACGTGTGGAGATGAGTTAAGCATTTAATAACAGGAACTCAATATAAATTGGTCTTGAGATTATGACTAAGAGTGCAGTTACAGTTCTTTAGTGGTATAATCTATAATTTAGTATTTTATAAAAATTGTAGAAACTGCTGCAAGGTTTTCATAATTACAGAAATCACTGAGAGGTTTGCATATTTGCAAAAATCGCTGGAAGGATATTTGGGTCACACTAGAAGTCTTTGTCATAATTACTCCATAGGTCCCTACTGTAGCTTATAAATATGCGGGTAAACTGAACCAATTTTATAAGTTGTCTTTCAAGACTAAGGTTGTCCAAGTTCTGTCTGTGCCAGTTCTCGAAGGATCGTAACCCACACTATATTTGGGAATCGCATAGGGAATACAGTAGAAGGTCTAATTGGAGCTTTAACTTGGAGGATCAAAGTTTATAGTTGAAGAATCGACTAAAAAGGTATTCATCTAAATTAACTGTGACAGCACGGGTTTTATTTTGATCGTTCGACATCAAAAAATTTTAATTTGAAGCCTATTTTGGCAATTATCCGTTCAGTTTTATTTTTTGAAAAATCGTATACAAATAATGATTTTGGCAGTTTGCCTCCAACAGAATGTTACCACCAATCCCTTACCGAATTATGTAGCTCAACAGAATGAGATTGTTATTGAAGGAGGGGTAAAAGGTTTTGATCTTACGAAGTTCATAGTCTCCATGACAGAACCAAAGCATGTTACAGATTTGTTATCTGGCCAAGATGTGCTGTTGATCAATGACTTTATCGAGGAACTGGTAGATGATGACTTTCATGATTTCTCGTTCTTCGTTGTTCATGAGAAAGAAGGGTTTCCTTCCTCTCACAGCGACAATGAAGAGGATGAAGTGATCAGACGTCTATGGAGAGATTTGGCACGCCTTGAAGCATTGGATGATCTAGAGGAAGCCGGGATCGATATCAGATGACACATCCCAACCGTCCCAAGCGACGATACAGCCTAGCACCGAGGGGTAGCTTTGTATAGGGAAGCTAACCCGAGTTTTGGAACAAAAAAAATAGGAAAAGTAGTATTAGAAATAGGGAAATCCTCAAAAGGAAAGGAGGTTGACAACGAGAGTAAGCACCAACCAATTCGGAAGTCGAGAAGAAGGAGTAGAAAGAGAAAGAGAAAAATTTGCCCCAAGTGAATTTATTGGGAACTACAGGTCCTATATTTAATCCTTTCGTATGTATTATTCCTCTTCATGAGCTGTAGCCAAGAATACCAATACCTGAGGGACCGATCTTATATTATCTCAAACGGAATTACCAAGAAGAGAACGACATGTGGGAGTAAGGAGAGATCGAGTAAGAATTCACGAATATAAAATACGATGAAGGAAAGGATATACCGGAATGGCACCCAATTGTCAAAGAATCACGCGACCATAGAGGCCCGTGGGAACCTTGAGGCCCTCCCCCACCATACGATTATGAAGACCCATTTGTTGAGGTATCACTGCCACAACTCTTTGAGTTAGAGGCCACAATTAGTGAAGAGTCTGATTGGTTTTTGCAAAATATAATGGGAATTGAGGAAGACTTTTGGGGAGATGAGGGCAACAATGGAGAGAAAGCTAGCATAGATAATTTTTGGGCTTTCCAAGAGAAAGGGTGTCCAGTGGTTGAGATTCGAGAAGTGATTGACCAGTTTGAAGAACTATGGGAGCCTAAAGAGTAGATAGAGCATCTGACAAGGAGCGGGAGACATTTTAAGCCCGCGTAGATAGAGAAGGGGCAACTGAGTAGGGACTAAGAAGAACCAAGAAAGCAAGGGAAAAAACAGAATAGCAAAAAAGAAGACATACTTTTGAAGCAGCTCAAGAAGGCACAGACGAATGTAAGTATCTAGGGATTGTTGGTGGCATCCTATAAGCACCAACAGGAAGTCTTGAACGCTCTCAACAGTATAGACATTCCGATCGACGTCTTCCCGGACCAGTTGGTTAGAATGTTGATACCTGAAAGCAATCTAATGTTATCGCCTTCAGTGACAAGGATTTTCCAACAAAAGGGTTGTCTCACAATAAGCCGTTGCATTTAACTGTCAAGTGTTTGGGGAAATGGGTGCCAGTCGTCTTAGTTGACGATGGTTCTGCTCTCAATGTGTGTCCACTACGAGTTGCTTACTACTTAGAGTTAAAGACGCAAGATTTCAAGCCGACCGCGCAAAGAGTACTAACCTACGATAACACACGAAGAGATGTTGTGGGGTTAGTAACTTTTGCCATGACAATGGGACTGTTGGATAGTGAGGTAGAATTCTATGTTCTCGACGTGTCGACCTCGTTTAATCTGTTGCTAGAAAGGCCTTGGCTACATAACCCAACAGTTAGAGCCATTCTATCGACTCTACACCAAAAAGTGAAGTTGATTAAGAAAGGAGTAACTACCACCATTCAAGGAGAAACTAGCTTGCCAACTTGGCTCAGTGACATTACTCCACTCCTTGAGACCCAACACGGGAAAGAAGACCGTCTTCTAAATGGGTTCGACTTTGACGAAACTAAGGCCATTTGAGTTCTGATGAACGAGGAAGAGAACTACGTAAATCATAAGGTGATGGCAATGATGAAAGGAATGTTCTACTTTTCGGGAATGGGACTTGGCAAGCATCTGCAAGGAATCTCGATATCGATCTCTGTGTACCATAATGACACGGATGCAGGTTTTGATATAAGCCAGAATCAGAAGATTTGGAGATGGGAGAATATGGGCCGACATTAAACGAGTAGGGAGATGACTTCCCTTATTACGGATCTCTAGAGTCTTGGATTGAGGAAATGACTAACCAAAAATTACTGGGGGTGGAGATCTTCTTCCAACACCAGCTCATTGTGAGGAAGGAGATCTAGGTTCTTTCTTTGATGAAGAGATGACCCGAGTGCGTATAGGTAATAAAGAAGACGACGCTGCGCTGGTGATGGATGCCGACTAGCCCACAAATTACACTACGCTCATTATGGATGCTATTGAAATACAAAAGAGTCAATCGCTTGAGTCTTTTCATTGCATGATGTAGAAAGTGAGTTGGAGTATGAGTCTAGTGAGCCTATTTTAATAGAGTCTGTAACGGTTCCTATGACGATAAGTCTGCAGGGAATGTTTCTGTTAGCATCCCGAGTCCATTCCATTTTATGTTTAAAATTGTAACTCTTGTTGAAATCAATGAAATGAATCTAGATTTTTCTTACTTCGTTGTGCCTCAAATATCTTAGATAGATTCTAAAAATTTTAATGAATTCGAGGGGGACATCCCCCAAGAATTAAGATTTTTAATTGAAAGGGAAGAAGAAATGCGAGCTAAACCCGTAATAGAAAAAACTATTTCAATAAATCTAAATAATGAAAAGAATCCGCAGATAGTTCAGGTTGGTTTTGCGCTCTTTTCGGAAGAACGTGAACAGTTAACCATTTTATTAAAAAATTTAAAGATGTTTTTGCATTGTCCTACAAAGATATACCTGAAATTGACCCTGATATTGTACAACACCAAATTCCTCTCTATCCCGAAACTGAGCTTGTCAAGTAGAAACTCAGGAGGACGTAAGGAGCTTTCTACGAAAAATTCAGTTTATCAGTCGATTTATAGCTAAGCTAACCACGACCTATGAACCCATGTTTTGACTCTTGGAGAACAAAACTAATTTTCGACGGGATCAACATTGCTAGGATGCTTTTGATGCTATACAGCAGTACTTGTAAGACCCTCCAATCCTATCACCGCCAGAACCTAGTAATCCTTTGATACTGTATTTTTCAGTGACTGATTCAGTAATAGGATGTATGCTCGCTCAAGAACATAAAGCCAAGGTATAAAGAGTTGTTTACTAACTAAGTAAAAAGATGATAGAATGCGAACGCCAGTATACGCCTTTGGAAAAGACTTGCTGGGCGCTGGTTTGGGCATCTAGGAAATTACACCATTACATACTAGCGTACCAAGTTGTTCTGATCTCAAGGATGGACCCACTCAAGTACCTCTTCGAGATGCTAGCATTGACAGAAATGTCGGCCCGATGGTTTTTGATGCTAGCCGAGTTTCATTTGCATTATATAATGGGGAAATTAGTGAAAGGGAAAGCCATTGCAGAGTCCTTGGCCGACCATCCTACTGAAGGAGCAGAAGAGCCCGAGTTTGAGTTTCCCGATGCACAAGTATTGAAAATCGAAAAGGATCTGTGGATCTTATACTTCGACGGAGCTTTGAACCATTATGGGTACGGGATAGAGATACCTTTGATTACTCTTGATGATTCTCATATCCCTTTGGCTTATAAGTTGAGTTTTGAGGATACCAATAATCAAGCTTAGTACAACGCTTGCTTAGCCGGGTTGGAAACAGCCTTAGAACTAGGGGCGAGAAAGTTGGAAGTTATAGGTGACTCAGCTTTAGTCGTCTCCTAAGAAAAAAGAGAATGGAATGTTAAGGAAGAAAGGTTTATCCAGTATTACCAAGAACTCGAGCTGATGATCCCCTATTTTAAGAGCATAGTGTTCACCCACATCCCGAGACTACAGAATAAGTTCGCCGACGCCTTAGCCACTCTGGCTTCAATGATAGACATACCACCTGGGGTAAGGATGAAGCATTTAGAAATTTAACAAAAGGATACACCTGCAATCAGTAACTAGCCGTTATCTAAGAAGCCAATGACGGACTACCATAGTATCATGACATTTGGAATTTCATTGAGAAAGGAGAATATCCTATCTGAGCTAACAAAAGGGATTAAGGAGCTATCAGAAGACTCGCCACACGGTTTGTAATATGTGGAGGAAGACTGTACAAAGGGGGATATCTGAGAGTCAATAAAGTCTATGTTGACACAGAAGAGGGACACGAGTTGATGAGAGAGGTTCATAGAGGAGTTTGCGAACCTCACATGAGTGGGATGATGCTTGCTAAGAAGATCCTATGCTAAGGATGTTTCTGGATGACGATGGAAACAGGCTGTCACCAGTTTGTCCAGAGATGCCAGAGATGCCAGAAATGCCAATTCCATGCGAACCTCATGCACGTACTGTCATCTCAACTCTATAATATGATATCACCTTGGATATTCTCAGTTTAGGGGATTGACGTGATAGGGGAGATCACACCCAAAGCATTGAATAGACGTGAGTTTATTCTTGTAGCAATCGACTACTTCACAAAGTGGTCGAAGCTGCCTCTTACTCTATTCTAAAAGCTTCCCAAGTAGCCAAGTTCATCAAGGAAAACCTCATCTATCGAAACGGGGTTCTGCACGAGATAATTTCTGATAATGGTTCTTGCCTCCAAGGTAAATAAATTTAGACCTCTTGGAGTACCAAATCACCAGTCACAAGTCTTCTCCGTATAGACCACAAACCAATGGAGCTGTGGAAGCAGCCAACAAAAACACAAAGATGGTCTTGTAGAAGACAATAGAGGGAAGTAGAGATTGGCCAGAGAAGCTTCCATTTGCACTTTGAGGATGTTAAACATCGATTAGGACTTCCACTAGAGCAACACCTTATGTATTGGTTTATGGGATGGAAGCAGTTTTACCCATAGAATTGGAGATTCCGTCTTCAAAGATAATGACCAAAAGCAGCATTTCAGAATCAGATTGGCAGAGGGATAGGCTTGAAGAGTTTCTTTTGTTTGATGAAATGAGGGTTAGAACGTTGTTTCACATCTAAATGTACCAGAGAAGAATAGCTCAGGCATTTAATAGGAAGGTTAAATCTTGAAATTTGAAAGAAGGTGATTCGGTTCTTAGCCTCGATCTTCGATCCGAGGGGCAAGTTCAAACCTAAGTGGGTCGGGCCTTATCTTATCAAAACCCTGATATCAGAAGGAGCCGCTATTCTTATAGATCTAGATAGGAATGTCTTTTCTACGCTAATCAAATCAGATCAGCTTAAAAGATTTTATCCCTGAGAGAAAATAGAAATAAAGAGAAAAGCTCGCTAGGTTGAAAACTGTAAAGGTGACCTAGGCAAAAGTTAAAGCATCCTGCAAGGCTAAAAACTCGAAAGGGTGACCTTGGTAAAAGTTAAGGCAATGAAAAGGAGAGTGTCAATACCCGAGTACAACCCAAGCCTCGAAATATGTTATAGCCTAATTCCCTTCCTCAGAGATATGTAGGCAACTGCTGTCACAAGTTCGAACCAGACCTTTGCTCAAAGCCATCCTTTAATAGTTGATCAATACAAAAGCTTACTTTAAGTTTTTCTAATAAATTACTTATAATGCAAGAAATGAAAATCTAAGGAACAGTTTTAGAAATCATCACAAACTAGATGCGGAGAAACTTTCATTAATAAGTTTTACTAATTCAGTATGATTCTAAAAACAAGAGAGTCTTGCAAGTCCTCATCTTTTTTCTAAAAAACTAAAAGAGAAAGCAAACAAAATATTGAGATATAACGAAGCAAAATCAAGTTCTTGTCCTCTTTGTGTCTCCTCTCTGCCTTACACTGCGCTCTAATTCAGTCCCAAACCAGGCCTTGTAGTCCTTAGAAAGCCTCCAATCAAACTCTCTACCGATCGGAATCCCCAATCGAGAAGGCCAAACCTGTTGGTACTGACCCAAGAAAGGGACTCGATGTGCAGTACTATACAGATGACTCACAACAGTGTCAGGTTTGGTTTGAGTATACTCGAACTGACGAAGAATTTGATATGGATGATAGAAAGTGGCTAGTTTCAAGTTGACCAACAAAACCCCACGAGTGACCCACAGTGACAGTGGTCATGAGAGTTATCTTTAGCCAGAGGCATAGCCAAGAGATGTCCTTCCTAGTCAGAGAGCTCGGATAATCCTTCCAAGAAGCTTCAGTAGTGCAGAGGTGGTAAGCTCGACAATGGACAAATAACTTCACGATGTAGTTATCGGGCATGGGTTTCTCCAGTAAATTCACCTTCTCCATCAGCCAAACCTGAGAGAAATAATGAAAAAGGAGAGATAAGCGAAAAAATAGAGAGAAATATAAAAAAAATGAGAGCTGAGAGGGAAAAGATAGAGAGAAACACTTAAAAGGGATAGCTGAGCAAAAAAATTGAGAGAAATACAAGATAAGAAAAGTCGAGTGAATACCTGTAGCAATAAAGCACTGCCCGCGAAGTAAGGGGCACCCTCAGTACGAACCACGTCAAGCTTGATAAGTGTCTCAACAATGACTAGTGGAACAAGATCCTGACCCTTGTGAATCTGATAAGCTGCATCCACCAAAGAAGAACTAGCCCGTCCATCAAAAGGCCCCAAAAGAAAATGGGCCAGCATACAGATATGAAGAGCATAACAACGCTGAAGCTGAAGGGGTTGGAATCAGCCAATGATCTGAGCCACATTAAGAACTCTATAAGTGAAGCTTCATGCTTGGGGTAGCCACAAAGTTGCATCAACCGGTTCTTGGGACTCAAAAATAGAGTAGGAACTATCTCTTCGTCTCGAGACGAAATCTCAAGACTAGCGGAAAAGTTTTATAACGCTAGGACTAGCTCCTCATATCCGAAACGAAACACGTGCACATCGAGATCCCAAATCTAGGTAGCCTCTCTCAGAAGAGGTTAGTTGATTCTCATGATCTTCAAAGAGAATAGCGCATCCAGGCCAAACTTGACGAAGTTCTTGCGCTCGACCAAAGAGAACTCGTCCATCCTAGACAAGAGAGAGTTGTTAAAAGAACAAGTGATGAAAAGATATGGAGAATAGAGAATATCTTAGGCAGTGGAATCTATACTAGTGAGCCCCCTTTTTATAGAACCCAAAAAAGAGAGGACTACAGAATCAGCTCTGTTTTTCACGTTAAAAAGCTCTGTCATCAAACTTTATGGCCATGAACTCCAATCTTTCACGCCGCAAACCTTTCAAACATCATGGCCACGAGATTTTTTCTCACGGCCACAACCTTTTTCCTGAAGAGAATTATTAACAGTACTTCCCTTTCTTGCTTGTATCCTTGCCAGGAACTTGTAAGCAACTAACAACACAAAAATGGGCTCGCATGGCAAATATTTAACTCATAAACATACATCATGCATAATAAAAGATTCGACTAATCAAAAACATGTTTTCATATGTATGAAAAAAGACAAGACATCCCTCTTTTCCAAGCCCTAGAGCATTAAGCATCCCTTTTGCTAAACCCTAGAGAACTAGGCTGTTAGGGTTGGTATACTGAAAACCATGCTTTTAGTATTTAATTTTATTTTAATAAAATTAATTTTCTATTTTTTTGAGAATCTTTATGAGCAATGTATGTATATCATTTTTTTAATATGCATGGATGTCCGATATTCTGTATAGTATTTAATATGGTGTGTAGAGTACGGCTTGCACACAGAAAATCAGATTTTAGGTTCTTCTAGAATATAAGTTTTATGTTCAAAGTTTAGATGAAAATAGGCATACCATTCGTATGACTGTGGCACAAAATTTTACTAAGCCTGTCTTGGTTACGAGAAACAGATAATAGCGTCGTCTATTGTTCCGACTCTTTGTGCCAGTATACTTTATGTGTATTGAACGGGACATTTAAGGTAATTAATTTTATACTGACTATATAAATTAATTCACACCCCAAGGTTATTATGAATAGTGCTTA
>JAULJZ010176099.1:0-23376 GCA_032270985.1 Heliamphora pulchella
TGCTTACCATTTCTCCCCATGTTAAGATTCTCGATACCCGCCAATTAAATTTAATTACTGACAATTTAATTTAATCGCTATCTTGATATTCCTTAAGCCCTTCCGCTTAACTTATTTGACCCCCGGATAATTAAATCCACCTGCAAGGTTGGCCCGGTCAAAACTTATAAGTTTCTTTAATGGGGTATTGTCAATCCCGATCTTTCAGGACGTGAATTCCGTCAATAATTAACATTTGTCATATAAATAATATCGTTATCCAACTCACCGGGAATATAGAACCATATAAGATCACACCATCTAATGAATCAAAATAACGAATATTAAATACATACAAATCAATAATTATTTTAGGATTAAGAAAATAAGTACTATTCATAATAATCTTGAGATGTGAATTAATTTATATAGTCAGTAGTCAGAACTAAATTAATTACCCCAACTATCCCGTTCAATACACATAAAGTGTACTGGCACAGAGAGTCAGAACAATAGACGACGCTATTATCTGTTCCCCTAACCAAGACAGGCCTACTAAAACTCTGTGCCACAGTCATACCAATGGTATGTCTATTTTCATCTAAACTGTGAACATAAAACTTATATTCTGCAAGAACCTAAAATCTGGTCTTGTGTGTGTAAACCGTACTCTACACACCAGATTAAATACTATATAGAATATCGAACATCCATGCATAACAAATAAATGATATACATACATTACTCATAAAGATTCTCATAAAATGAAAAACTAATTTTATTAAAAATAAAATTAAATACTAAAAACATGATTTTCAATATACCAACCCTAAATGGTCTCACACTCTATATGCACGAAATTATCAAAAAAGATGGTGGGTTGGGCCTCTTTTCATAGCCAAAAGTCAAATAGGAAGCTTCCTAGAAAGTTTCTTTAACCATGGGTTAACTAACCTTAGTTACTTTAAACATAACTTGAGTTTGTGAAACTTGCTCACCAAGTTTTGGCACATTCTCCTAGGTTAGCCACTTGAGTGTATATATATATATATATCGAAATAATTTTCTTTACTTAATTGTAGAAGAAAATTCGAGTATTTTCACATTAGTTTGTTTCTTGACTTTTCGAGCGTAACTCGTGTCTTAAACAACTTGGACTTATAACTTAGAGTTCATGTCATCAACATTAAGGTTTTAATATATGCTTGTGCAATTCCACCCCTTTCCCAGATCTCGGGCTCAAAAAGGTTAAACGGTCGAGCCGGTTCCTCTTACCGAACTTAGATTCGAGATTTCGTTTCTTTTGAGATGTTCTTTCTTTTTTATTCGTATCTTGAGTTTGGGTTTTTACATACTCCAAACCCAGCGACCACCAACTCCAAATTGCCTGACATATCCCAGGATGTGTCAGCATCTCATTGATTGAAGAATTCTATAAATACCGTACCCCCTGATACGTTTTCAAGATAGAATTCTAGAGAGAGAAGTTCTGTCAAGATACCGAGTAAGTCTGAGCCCCGACGTCAAAATCCTGTCGAAGCACCGAGAGCCGAACCCCTGATACCAAGATTCTGAAACCCTAACTTGGATTGGATCATCGCTTGAGGATTGGATTGCCTATCACTATTTCCCGATTCGAGGATTCACTAGCAATCCAGGTATTTTGTTTGGATCTTCGGTCCTTCTAACTCCATTTCCTATCTCTTTGGAGTGACCGGGTTAGTTTGATTGTTTCATCTTTTACATTGCTTATAGTTGTTTTAATCATTAGAATTCATTTGATTTATAATGAATATGTTTAATTTGGTAAAATAGATATTCTTAGCTTGTTTAGTTTATTTTCTTACTTACATTAAACTTATTAAATTATCGAATAGTGTTAACATAATTTAGCA
The DNA here is from genome assembly GCA_032270985.1 of Heliamphora pulchella. Classification (NCBI taxonomy): domain Eukaryota; kingdom Viridiplantae; phylum Streptophyta; class Magnoliopsida; order Ericales; family Sarraceniaceae; genus Heliamphora; species Heliamphora pulchella. Next base: position 1,875 of record JAULJZ010176099.1, read on the forward strand.
ATACGACTAAACGATATCGTTATTGTTATAATTCAATCACTTACATACATATGGTTGTAATTGTCAATATTACACTCATTCAATGCTAGTATTTCATTTCTTTTTCTTTTCTTTTTCTTTTAATGTTAGTTTAATTTTTCCTTTACTAGTATTTCATTTCTTTTTCTTTTTCTTTTCTTTTAATGTTAGTTTAATTTTTCATTACTAGTATTTCTTTTTTTTTCTTTTCATGTTAGCTTTGGTTTTTTCTTAATGTTCTATTTTTTTTTCTTTTCTTTTAATGCCCATTTAATTTTTCCTTTACTAGTATTCTATTTATTTTTCGTTTCCTTTTCTTTTAATATTAGCTTAATGTTCTTTTTGTAGTATTTCTTTTATTTTTCTTTTCTTTTTCTAACCTCAAAACTCACCAAATCTTTAATATTTGCTTTCCTTAGTACTCCTTTTATTTTTCTTTTCTTTCATTTTATTTGACACTAAAATCCACAAAATCTTTTAGTCTTAAATTTAATTTTCATTTCAATAATATCTCTTTTATTTCATTTTGTTGTTTTGTTTTTTAGTTAATAACTAATTTGAGAGTAACCATTTAGAAAGCATGCTTTGATTATTTTTTTATTTAGAATCATGTTTAGAATAGTTTATGTATTTTTTTAGATATTGTTAGCAAAATTCATGTTTATTTTCAGTATAATTTGAATTTAATGATTTTTAGCATATTTTAGTTCTCTTTATTTGAGTCATTGCGTGCGGTGTGCTTCATGTATCATTTAGTTAGAAATTGCATGTTGTAGGACTTATGATTTTTTTTTATTTGCTTTACTTTTGTGTTCTATATACCTATACTATGTATTTTTTTTATTTAATTTTGGATATTCTCTCTTTACCTCTATTTTCTATATTTGCATGCATTTAAAATTTTTTATTAAGAACCAATGATGATTAGTAGAGGCTAACCTCACGGTTGGGTAAACGGGGTACCTAACACTTTTTTCAATTCGTACCTTAGCTCCCGAACTCTTTTTCTCTGATTAAACATTTTAAAGAGCAGTAGCCATCTTCTGTTTTTCTTAGTTTTTCTCAAAAACTAAGTAGCAACTCTATTTTTAACAAAACGAATTTTCAAATTTTGGCTTTCAAGTTAAAATATTTTCTAAATATCTTTTGAATTTCATTATTTTTTACTACCAAAAATCTCAAAATCTCGGAGCCACAGTATTTTCAGGCGACTCTACCGGGAACCGATTTACCAAATCAATAAAGAGGACTAAACTTGAAAATGGCATTGGTTCTTAATATGTATTTCTCATTTGTTTTCTCGCATGCATGTACATTGTTCATAACCCCCTGCCTGGTCGACCAGATGCCCCAAACGTTCATCTATTTTGGGGAATGTTGGGAAGGCGGGCAAGGCTTACTGACTGTACACTGTTATAGGCGCAGTAAAAGAGTTTGAGTGTACTGTTTGACCATGTCATGCACCACACCAGGCATAGGAGGTATATACCCAGCTCTATTCAGAAGGTACTCTAATTGTTGACCAAAATTGACCTTTTTGCATATAGTAGTTTAGAACCCTCCATTAGGTATTGCTATCTCAATAGGGCTATGCGTTTTGTTAATTGTATGTTTTGTTTGCGTTTGTTAAGCTTGTTTATTCGGTTTAAGCTAGTTCTTTCTCTTGGTTTTGGCCCATATTTTTCTGTTATCCCTTGTTATTTAGGTTGGTTTTTTCTTTGGGTTTTTAGCCGAGTTTTGTTCTTCGCATTGTTTGGTTTTCACGCCGTAAGTTTGTTCTCGGGGTTATGCTCATGTTTTGTTTTGAAGCCTCTAGGATAGTTTCTCTCTCTTTCGGACTCTTCCGTGGTGTTAGTTTTATATCCCTATTTTGGTATAGGCTCGCTTTCTTCGAACCCTTGTTATACCCGTCTAAGCTAATCTTGCTTTCCTACCGCAGTGCTACCCGTTTTTCCTTAGAATCTTAGGTCAAACTGGTCCCTTTCACCTAGTTTTGTTTTCAAGCTGGAGTGCTGCCCGTTTCTCCTTTTAGATTCTTTGGATAAACCTTTCCTTTAGAATTTGGTTATTTTTTTACTCAGCCATCATCCTGGTTTTCGGGTGTCCAATTGTTATGCTGCTAGTATAAGCCCAACAGTGACATTGCTTCAGTTTTAGTGATTATCTGCTTATGATTTGCTATTTTGGGTATCTAGGATGTTTGCTATCTATCGTCAGAATTCTTTTTAGAAAAGTGTTTGATACTGGTTATTCTGCTTTTGGGATCCAAGTTTTCTTCGGGTTTAGATCATTGAGTTTGAAAGATTACAGTCAACGCATATTTAGGCTAGATCAGAGACAGGCAGACTCTACAGAATATTTGAACAGCTAGCTCAATCATTTGAAATGGCAGAGAATGAAGTTAATCTGACAACCTAGATGAGGGCGATCATTGAAATACAAAGGGCCGTGGAGCAGTAAACTCGGGCTCAAAATTAGTACCAAGCATAGATCCAATCAATTCAGGCCCGTCTACCCGGCGTAAATAGATAACCGGATGATACAAATGAGAATAGTGAAGATTTTTAGAATGATAACCAGGGACAAAATGCACCATAAGTTGTTGTGCCACCTCGAGTTCCCTACCCAGTTTTGGTAGAAGAAGAGAACACTACTCAATCCAAGAAATCCACACTGGTGGAGAAAATTGACCATATGGAGAAAGTTTTGAGGAAGGCAAAAGGAGTGGAGAAATATATGCTGATCATAGGGGGACTTTGTTTGTTCCCAGACATTAAGCTTCCAAAAAAATTCAAAATGCCTAAGATGGAGAAGTTTGATGGAACTGGTGATCCTCGAATCCACTTGAAGATGTATGTCAGTACTCTCTCCCCTATGGGGTTCGACGATCAACTAAAGGCCTAACTTTTCTACCCCTCTCTTTTAGGAGCGGCTCAAAGGTGATTCCTCTCCCTATAGGTTGTTAAGACCCGAACCTGGGAAGACATAGCCACGACCTTCATCAGCCAATACAATTATAACGTCCAGCTGGATGTAACAACTCGAAAATTGGAAACAACTCGTCGAGAGAATCGGGAATCATTCGTTGATTTTTTTACCCAGTAGAGAGGAAAAGCGACCAAGATGACAAATTGGCCTATTGAGAAGGAACAAGTTAGAATCGGGGTGACAAAACTACAATCCCCTCTGAAGCATTATCTTATCACACAGCCGCTCTCTACTTTTGAGCAACTATTTGATACTAGGGTGCAGAATGAAGACGAGATTCAATCCAGAGACATTGAGAAAGCTGAGCCTAGTCAGAAACTAAGAAAAACCTTCCTTGCTAACAATCAAAACCAATCTGCTTCTACCAACCTCGTTTCTTGCTCAAACAAGGTTAGCCTTTTGAACCCTTCATCCTCTACCCAACATTCAAACAATACCCAACAATCAAACAACAGCCAGCAGCCACAGCAAAGGCTAAGGAGAGTCTTCACTGCCCCTAACATTTCATTATCCACAACCCTAAATTGACTTATCGAGAAAGGGTTTATCAAGCCGCTCGACCCGATGCCTTTACTTGATCCCCTACCTCTGCGGTACAATGCTTCTCAGTACTGCACTTATCACTAGGGTAGCTAACTTGTCCATCAGAAGGAACGAGAAGGAATTCAGCCAGGAGACAAAAACACAGGGCATAGCATCGCCGCATCTAAAAATCAAGGTCGTGAGATCACCAATAGGATGAAACCTCTCAATAATCCAAGGAATGTCAAGGCAGTCATCCGATGTCAGAAAAGAAGTTTTCATCCTAGACAGGCCACAGAATTGCATCACCTACTGATGAGAAGAATGGAAAAAAGTCAAAATAACAACGGAACTCCGTGGAGTCAGGTCTAAAATGGCAGCAAACTCCTCCATAGTGGGGCATAGCTCCTCCAAACCAAAACAAAAGACTTGGGTTTGTGGGTCCCATAACTGAGCAACAGCCTTTAATAGTGGTCCATCAATCTATATGGCCATTAGGGAAAACAAGGCATTAATACCAAACGAGGCAAAGTTTAGGTGTTCAATGTCGGAGAATTCTTCAATCCATGCAGAAAGTGGACCCTGGAAAGAAGCCATCTGAGTGAGAGTAACAGAAAATGGTGCCTCCAAGACTGTATTTATAAGGCATGAAAAGGCTGGAAATCCAAAGTTCAGAGAATAGTACAGTCAAAGTGGCGACCGCTACCTTGGAGTATGGGGCCGCCAACATGAAAGTAAATGGTACAGTGATGTCACTCTGTTGACCGAGCGACCGCTACGTGGCTCTTGGATTATGTGGCGACTGCCATAATGGATTGTGGCGACCGCCAGGTTCAAATATGGCGGGTGTGTATGTTTTCAGTTTCTATAGTGTTATAAGACTTGTATCATACATCCAGAGCAGTTTGAACAGTAAATAAAGATAAACCATGCAAGCAGATGTAAATCAAGTAGAAAATGGCATAAAGGCCCAAAATGCATCAGAATATGACAGAATATATCAAAATATAAACTGGGGTACCTAGGCCTAATAACCAACAAACTAGGGCACACAGGCCAAAGAACTAGATAAATGTATAGAAATGTATCAAATTGGGCCACATAGACCCGAAAAACCAAATGTATGTGTATCGGGGGAGGGAAGTCTCTCTCTCACTCTCTCTCACTACCGCCTCGAGAGGACCCTGCAGGAAGAAGGATTGGCCTCATCCGAGCTAACATCCTTGAAGATTCTTTCAAAGTTGTCACTACCATCTCCGCCATCTGAAGAAGAAGATACAACTCTGGAGTGGCTCCTGGCAGAAGAAACAGATCCTATGACCTCAGGATAGAATCGAGACAGAAGCAAGAGGCTGAACAGGAACCTGCAATAGTACTGTGTCAGTGGCTGTGAAAAGAGGTAAAGGTAAGAGTACAGTATAGGACAGAACAACGAGATCAAATAGAAAGACACTCACCGATGGAGGAACAAAAGGAACCCTAATTGCACGTAAACCAACATCCTGTTGGCGAATCAAGGTCCGCATGCCACTCACCACCAGCATGAGACGGTCTAGCTAGGCCTGATCCAACTGTCAAAAGGAATAAAGAACTAATCAGTCTGAATAGAGGAAAGACAAAAAAAATAGTGAAAAAAAGATCAAACCTGAGCATACACTAGTCGAATCTCCGGAGCTAGAGGAACTGGGATAGGGATGTCGAAAGGATACCTGGCAATGAGGGCTGACACAGTCTAGGGTACCTCAACTGCTCCTGCTCTAGTAGGTTCTCCAACAGCAACAACTTCAACCCCAACTCCATCATCTCCAGTAGCTCCAACATCAGCATCAACAGCCTCCGGTGCATGTCTCCTCCTGCCACCAGGAACAGCTGAGCCAGGTCCGAGTGATCCCAGTAGATGTGCCCGGGCCCAGGTTGTGTAATCTCCCTTTGACACTAGCATCTCTAAGGCGTGTGTCCCCACCATCTCTAAGAGCACGTCCACACGGCTCAAGAGGTCGGTTCGGCGCATGCGTGCTAGATGGACAACCAGAATTCGAAAGTGGTCAAGGCCCAGTGACTAGCGGACCACCCTCTCTCCGAGGTAGAACTCTCGACCAAAGGGTCCCTCCAACAAGATCTGCCGCGAAGTAATATCCCCGCTAAGAATTAGGTCCGCACCAGCTCGATCCTCTATACCCCTCCAAACATCCCAATGCACTTGCAAAAATTTAATAAACTATACAAGGAACAAAAGAACAGGGATCAGAAATCAACATAGTGAGCAATACAATGCAGTAATCAGTGTGCAGAACAGGGTTCAATGAATAGTGCAGTGATTAGTGAGTCATGAGCAGTACAGTACAATACATTACATTGAATAGTGCAGTGTACAGTAATGAGTTTAGTGTTTAGTAAACAGTGCAGTGCAGAGTGAACGATGAATAGTATGACACAAAGAGCACTGTACAGTATAGTAAGCAGTGAATAGTGACACCTGATCTAGGGTCAGCCAGTCAAGAGATGCCCAAAACCTGTCGATATCCTTTCCCGTAGCCTTCTTCCCCCTCAGGCCTCGGGACCACTGATCTACGTGGGGACTGATTAGAGAGTCTGTAGAAGAGTTCACTGGGACGTGAAGCCCGACAAACTCGTATGTCCAAAGCTGTAAAGAAAAGATGTCAGTAAGCAGATAATGGATAACAGATAATAGGAATGAATGAATGACTGATTTGCAGAAACTAAAGCATACCTCCCAAATTCTCCAGTATCCACCAATGCTGAGCTCCTGGGGAAATTTGGTCAAGGCCCTCATGAATCCATAGAGAGTAGCGAGAGAAACTCCTCGCCAGTCGTATATAGCAACCCGGTCGAGGCGGGCGAGGGCACCCAAGAAGTGAAGATGAACGGTATTCTCCTTGTTCGAAAATAAAGAGGTATCAAACATGTAAAGAAGAAAGCCTCGGGCAACCCACTCATAGTGGCAAGGCTTGGTGCACTGAAAGTGGCAGAAGCGGTCAAAAAACCATGTGTATTGGACTCGAACTCGGTCCATCTGTACTAGAACAGCTTCGAGGAGATGCATCAATGTGTCAACAGATCGGGCAATGGATGGATCAAAAGGGATCGGAGCATCACCGACTCTAATGTCGATAATCATCAAGAAATCAAGAGGCATCAGTGTGACCTCAAAGGTAGTGAAATGGACGGTGTTGGTGGTATCCCACCACCGCTCAGCTAGGGCCGTGAGCCAGACACGGTCATTGCTCATCCTACCCAATAAGGGTATGAACTGAGCAAAGTTGAAAGCATCAACGAGAGCCCGACTGGGAGTAGGGAGAGCATCGTACCACTCTAACACCTCGCCCAAGGCTGAGCTGCTAAAGCCCCGGACGTAGTGACCAACTTGAAAAGAAAAAGATAAGCAGAGGATATATAAGAACAGTCAAAATAGGTGATATATAGAGAATAACTAAATGCAATAAAAATCCTAAATTCGTGTGTAAGTGACGCCCCTTTGGTTCTCTCAAACCTTAGAAGACTAGGCATCCTAAGCCCTGGTGAGCCAAGCAAATCTTTCAAGCCCTAGAAGACTAGCCACCCTAAGATCTAGTGCGCCAGGTAAACCTTGCACGTCTTAGTAGAAGACTAGGAATCCTAAGCCCTAGAAGACTAGGCACCCTAAGCCTTAGTGAACCAAGCAAATCTTTTAAGCCCTAAAAGACTAGGCACCTTAAGCCTTGGTGCGCCAGGCAAACCTTGCACGTCCTAGTAGAAGACTAGAAATCCTAAGCTCTAGAAGACTAGGCACCCTAAGCCCTGATGAGCCAGGCAAATCTCTCAAGCCCTAAAAGACTGGGCACCCTAACCCTTGGTGCACCAGGTAAATCTTGCATGTCTTAGTAGAAGACTAGGAACCCTAAGTCTTGGTGAGGTAGGAAAATCTCTCAAGCCCTAGAAGACTAGCCACCCTAAGCCCTGGTGCGCTAGGCAAATCCTTTTAACCTTAGGTTCATGTATGAGTAACGATCCTTTGATTTTTGCACGCCCTAGTAGAAGACTAGAGACCCTAAGCCCTGGTGCGCCAAGCAAATATCAATCCTAAATCATTTTATGTTTTTTCCAAAAATAAAAATACAAACAATCAAACCCCTCAGGATTTTTGAAAATATGTTCCCTTGATTTTTAGGATTTTTAAAAATATATTCCCCTAATTTTTAGGATTTTTGAAAAAATATTTTCCTAATTTTTAGGATTTTTTAAAAAAATTCCCTCCTTTGATTTTCATGCCCCAAAAATAAAAATGAAAAAAAAATTCCCCCCTCGGATTTTTTATGTTTTCCCCAAGAATTAAATTAAAAAAGTCAACCCCTTTATTTTTTATTTTTGCTAAAACAACTGCTCCTTTTTATTGTTTGCATCAAAACCCTAATTCTAGTGTCTCTACTATTTTAATCTCCTTTGCACAAATACCTAAACTAAGTTTTTCAGTCCGATATTTAGGTTTGTTGTGATTACATGTCCATATCTCAAACATTACACATGGTTATCACAGATATCATCATCACATCACATCATATCATACCATCATCACATCACATCTCATCACAACATAGTATAGGGGGATCCTAGACATGCATCTGTATTTGAGATATATCATATAACATGCTTTGATATTGAAACAAGCAAAGATGGGGAACCTACCGATGGATGCTGGCGAGATATGTGCTAGTCTGGCTCCCGTAGGAGAACGTCAGCAGCAACGGTGTCAACGGGTGGATCGTAATGCCTCATCCCACCTGGAACCAGGCGGTGAGGTGCCGGGGCTTAGGTGTGAGGATCAAAAGGCGCAGGATGACCCTCTCCGGCATGTGGGTTGAGAAAGTCAGCCATCTCAGCCTCTGCAGCAGCATTTGCAGTTGCCTGTGTATCGGTAGCTACCCATGCCTCGTCCTCGGCAGCACGGTGAGAGGCACACTCCACCTCAAGAGCAAGGGTGTCCATAGCCCCCGTAGTCGTAGAAGACTGAGAAGCAGTAATCCCCCCAGTAGGAATGGCCCCCATGGAGGAACTCCCAGCAGCGGAAGGGCCTTGTCGTGCCCCTAAATCATCATCCCCATAGCCCTAACCTGCCATGAACAAGAAAGAAATCACGAACAACAGAGTGAACATCGTGTGTCGATGGGAGTACTCGCAAAGGTGAAGGAAAAGATGTGAAAGCTAAGGAGCAAGAGGGAAGGAAAGAGAGTTCGAGAGAGAGCAAAGGAGTTAGAGAGTGTGTGAAGTATGCAAGAATGAACCAGGCTTGCGTGCCTCAGAGGCCCATATGCGCGTTTGGAGGTGGCGGTCGCCACTTCCAAGTTTTTAGGTCTTGACTCAACCTAACTGATTTGTTGTTACTTTCCCGGTTAAGATAATTTCTAAGATCTTGAGTCGATCCTTTTGATTATTTTATCCCCGGTTCTTAGATCAGACTCGATCTTTGACTTGTTTAATTCGATCTTTAGGATATGTTTAATTATATCACTGATGTAAGCATCTGCATCATGTTTCTTATCTTGCATCCTTGCATTTTGTCCCATGAACTACATTTTAGTCTAATTCCTAGCAAAGGGGTACGTAGGTAGCTCGATGAAGATTCGAGTACGACCAACATCATATGCATGCTTGTATGTTTGTGGCCTAAGATTGACGGCTTGGTCAAATGGATGTTGTCACTGAATCTTTGATACAAATTACATCACACGTTGCTATGTGAGTTATATCAAATAGGGACAACTGTAGACACCCCAATTTGACCCCACCCAATCCGGTGATGAAAAAGTTTGGAATGGTGCTTTAGTATAATCCTCAAGAAATGATCCAAGCTCGGTATTTGAACTCAATGATCAAAACCTTCAAATCGATGAAATTATCTTGAATCACCATGTTCATTGTGGCGACCGCTAATAGAACCTCTTGGAGACTTTACCTTTTTGTGGGGACCGCCATATTCATTATGGCGACCTCCAGTAGAACATCTTGAAAACCCTAGCCCAAGGCAACGACCACCATTTTGAACCTTGGCAACCGCCAGTAGAAACCCTTGGAAGCTTCTTTTGTTGTGGCGACCGCCTACTCTAAACCCAGCGACCGACAACTCCAAGTGGCCTCATGTATCCCAGAACGTGTCAGCATCTCATTGGTTGAAGAATTCTATAAATACCGTACCCCCTGGTACGTTTTCAAGACAGAATTCTAGAGAGAAAAGCTCTGCCAAGATACCGAGTAAGTATGGACCCCAACGTCAAAACCCTGCCGAAGTATAGAGAGCCAAACCCCTGATACCAAGATTCTAAAACCCTAATTTCGATTGGATCATCGCTTGAGGATTGGATCGCCATCACTATTCCACGACTCGAGGATTCAATAGTGATCCAGATATTTTGTTTGGATCCCCGGTACTTCTAACTCCATTTCTTACCTATTTAGAGTGATCGGGTTAATTTGATTGTTTCACCTTTTACATTACTTATATAGTTGTTTTAATCATTAGAATTCATTTGATATATAATGAATATGTTTGATTTGGTAAAATAGCTATTCTTAGCTTGTTTAGTTTATTTGCTTACTTGCATTAAACTTATTAAATCATCGAATAGTACTAACATAATTTAACAATACAATTAAATAATGTCGTTATTGTTATAATCTAATCACTTACATACATATGGTTGTAATTGTCAATATTACACGCATTTAATGCTAGTATTTTATGTGTTTTTCTTTTCTTTTTCTTTTAATGTTAGTTTAATTTTTCTTTTGGTAGTAATCTATTTTTTTTTCTTTTCTTTTAATGTTAACTTTATTTACCTTTTAATGTTCTATTTTCTTTTTCTTTTCTTTTAATGCCCATTTAATTTTTCCTTTACTAGTATTCCATTTATTTTTTTTCTTTTTTTTATTGTTAACTTAATGTTCCTTTTATAGTATTTCTTTTATTTTTCTTTTCTTTTGCTAACTTCAAAACTCACCAAATCTTTTATATTAGTTTTCCTTAGTACTCCTTTTGTTTTTCTTTTCTTTCATTTTATTTGACACTAAAATTCACAAAATCTTTTAGTCTTAAATTTAATTTTCATTTCAATGATATCTCTTTTATTTCATTTTGTTGTTTTATTTTTTAGTTAATAATTAATTTGATAGTAACCATTTAGAAAGCATGCTTTGATTATTTTTTATTTAAAATCATGTTTAGAATAGCTTAAGTATTTTTTTAGATATTTTTAGCAAAATTCATGTTTATTTTCAGTATGGTTTGAATTTAATGATTTTTAACATATTTTAGTTCTCTTTATTTGAGTCATTGCATGCGGTGTGCTTCATGTATCTTTTAGTTAAAAATTGCATGTCGCAGGACTTTGGATTTTTTTTATTTGCTTTATTTTGGCGTTCTATATACCTATGCGATGTATTTTCTTTCTTTGATTTTGAATGTTCTCTCTTTGTCTCCATTTTCTATGTTTGCATGTATTTGAGAAATTTTATTAAGAATTAATGATAATTAGTAAAGGTCAACCTCATGGTTGGGCGAACGCGGTACCTAACACCTTTCATGATTCGAACCTTAAACCCTGAACTCTTTTTCTCTGGTTAAACATTTTGAAGATCAGTAGTCATCTTTTGTTTTTCTTGATTTTTCTCAAAAATCAAGTGGCGATTCTATTTTTAACAAAATAGGTTTTCAAAATTTGACTTTCAAGGTATTAAAATATTTTCTAAATATCTTTTGAATTTTCTTATTTTTTATTACCAAAAACTCCAAAATCCCTGCGCCACAGCTTATACTTTTAATTCTAAAATAATTAATTATTTATGTATATTTAATATTCGTTATTTTGATTCATTAGAGGGTGCAATCTTATATGAGTCTATATTCTCAGTGAGTTGGATAGCAGTATTAATTATATAGTGAATATTAATTATTGACAGAATTCACGTCTCGATAGTTCGGGATTGACAATATGTCACGCTCCAAACTCCGGGTCATGTGAAACACCCATAAACAACCACACAAGTTACCCAACCCGAGAATACAGTCTCAATTTAAACCATGCATGCATTGTATATAAACGCCAAACAGCAACATTACACGGCTCCAACGCCCGAAAAACATGTTATAGCATACATGTAACAAAACGACAAAAAGAAAAACTACAGCTCTTCCTCCTCTTCAGCACCTCCAAATCAACTAGTATGACCAGTACCTGAAGAAAAGCAAAATCCCACACCGTGAGCCAAAGCTCAACAAATTCTAAACAACACATGCGACATAAACTAAACATGCTCGATAAACGAAGTGCAATTTTTTACCCTCTTTCAAGCCATTAAAAGCAGTTTGAAAACCATTTTAGATCACGACTCACCAGAGCCAGAAAACCATTTTCACATGCAATGGGAAAGCGAGCATAAAAAAAACCAGTTATCGACTCATCAGATCCCTAAAAATTATTCAAGTATTACGACTCCCGCAGGCCGTTAATACAGTATTTCGACTCCCGTAGGCCGATAATACAGTTTTTAAGAAAATTAGTCTATCCGTCCCAAAATGCAATACATGCAATCCATGAACACGTGCCTCTTTAGGACCTCGTTTCAGCCTTCAAATATCGCACACACACGCACGCAACCCATGCAACACATATCTTCACGGACTTTCACCGTAAGATCGCAGCCCCAACTAATGCATCTTCTCGGACTTTCACCGAAGGACCGCAACCCCAAATACATCAGCTTTTGCAGCCTACCTCGTTCACCAGCTTTCACAGCCTACCTCATTCACCCACACACGCACACGTGCATCATCAACCAGGATTTTACATCTACTGGATCATAGATTCATCTAATCCATTTCATACACATGCAAATCTAAACCAGGAATTAAAGCATATAACCATATATCGATACGATGTTCCACAAACCACGTCACATGCCTATAAAACTCTAGGTTTTAAAGCATAAATCATGTTACACATAACAATTAATATCACAAGCATGTTATCCACTTACATATTTCGTACATAAATAAACAGCTATAAATATGTACATAACCATGTATAACAATACATCACAACGCCACCCGCCAAAACAACCAACATCCACTCATGGGACAACACACACGACCACCACTGGCCCAAACACTCCCAGCACGACCATCACAGGCCCACGACGCTCACCCGCGCCAACACAAACCCAAAAGCAAACCACGCACCTAACCCTGTACCAACAAGCCGCATCTACCATGCACATCACCCACGAAGGCAACACTCAAACGCACACCCGAGGCCACGACATGACCCTCGAAACCACCACACAACCAACCAAACCCCAAAAGAAATCCACAGGTATTTAAATCAAGTAATTCTCATAAATTAATCAATTAAATACCATAGGACACCAATCAAAAACCAAGGAACAAATCCAAAACCACCAAAACACAGCCTAGAGGTTCGATCGACCGAACCCCACCCCTAGTCGATCGAACACCCTACTGGAAAACCACAAAACGCAAAAACACACTGTCTAGTCAACCTAACCCCTCGGTCCAATCGACCGAGCCCAAGATCCAAACTTCAGTCAACTGAACCCCCAGGTTCGGTCGATCGAACAGTGGCGGAAGCCAATTTTGAGCTACGGGTTTCTACATCAAAACCCCAATTAGAAGCCTCCGAACTCCAAACCAACACCCGTGAACATCCACACGTCTAGGCCTAACACCATGACCTCAAAAGAAACTCCTGACACCAGACTCCATCCACATAAATCATCAAAAAAAAGGTTTTAAACCCAAAAATCTAACTTTGAAACAAACGCAGATCTATAGCAATCTACCTGTTAAAAACACACATGTTTACCCATAGCACCCTTATACAGCAGTTGGGTTTAGAATCCTACCTCGATGAGTTCAAAAGTTGACATCTCGAACCACGTGCACAATCGAGCTTCGCCAAAATTAAAATCTGATCGAATGGTTGCGTAGCCTTCGATGCCGATCCAAGAATCTGCAGTCTAATCGTCAAAAATCGAGCCCTGGGCCCCCGAGAACTTATAGAGAAGGCAGAGAGAAAATGGGAAACTTACTGAAAAAGTTTTGAAAAATATCTTTATGAAAACATCTAACTCCCGATATTTATAGGTGTCTAAAATATCTTTTTTTTTGAAAATTTTCAAGAATTGCGCCACAACGGCCCATGGCCCCGGGAACCTACCCCTCATGCATATCTAAGCACGATCATGCATCAAAAGCAGTAAAAACATGCTGCAATGAAAACACATAACGCGCGTCGAAAGACGTCGAAAAGAAAACCGATTAGGGTCTCACAACTCTACCCCCTTAAAGGAATTTCGTCCCCAAAATTCAACTCAAGGTCAAAACAACAAGCCGTCGATCGCAATCAACACAGGCACACGAGATGGTCAGTCAAACCATTCATAGGATATAGTCAAACAAGGTCAGGCATCCTAGACAACGGCCAACTATCTCAAAGACACGGGATCTATAACCCATCCCAACCACACATTATCACCAACCGCTGCTTCAACACATTATACCATCCACGGATCCATAACCAACCCCAACAGATACGATGATGAATCTAACTCAGAACTTGCATACTCAGAAAGTACCTCTGCTCGCTGAAGGCATATCAACATCCTCCGACACGACTGGAGCCCTAGATGAACCACGAGCTGCAAGAGAATACACTCGGGGCAACCCCACCATGTCCTATCCGCTATGACTCGGCGTTGTCAGCTGCCACACCGACTGAACTGATGAGCTCCTACCTGCTATCCGGGAAGTCTGTACTGCGAAAGGCTGCTGTCGACCCTACGCACACGAACTAACTAGTGTGTCCTCCCTACTTGGCGCACTGCCACTCTGGGGACAATTTCTACGAATATGTCCGGACTATCCACACTCAAAAAACTGATGGGTCCCTCCCATGTGGCTGCACTGGAGCCTAACTCTGGGATGGTCTCGGCTGTAAACAATCTGCCGCACGATGCCCCAGCTATCTGCATCAAAAATAGATCAACTCCTGCTACTCCAGCCTCCCAGACGAAGCCACAGATGGTGATGGTGCTGAAAACTACTGTGGTCTAGACGGATAAAGTAATTTTGCAACCACCACACAACCAACCAAACCCCAAAAGAAATCCGCAAGTATTTAAATCAAGTAATTTTCATAAATTAATCAATTGAATACCATAGGACACCAATCAAAAACCAAGGAACCAACCCAAAACCACCAAAACAGAGCACAGAGGTTCAGTCGACCGAACCCCACCTCCAGTCGACCGAACACCCTACTGGAAAACCACAAACGCCAAAACACACTGTCCAGTCGATCGACCCCCTCGGTCTAGTCGATCGAACCCAAGATCCAAACTTTAGTCGACTGAACAGCGGCGGAAGCCGATTTTGAGCTACGGGTTTCTACATCCAAACCCCGATTCAAAGCCTCCGAACTCCAAACCAACGCCCGTAAACATCCACACGTCTAGGCCTAATACCAAGACCTCAAAAGAAACTCCCGACGCCCGATTCCATCCACAGAAATTGCCGAAAAAAATGTTTTAAACCCAAAAATTTAACTTTGAAACAAACGTAGATCTACAGCAATCTACCCGTTAAAAACACACATGTTTACCCATAGCACCCTTATACAGCAGCAGGGTCTAGAATCCTACCTCGGTGAGTTCAAAACTCGACGCCTCGAACCACGTGAAAAATTGAGCTTCGTCGGAATCAAAATCTGAAAGGATGGTTGCGTAGCCCTCAATGCAGATACCAAGAATTCACAGTCAAATCGTCGAAAATCGAGCCCCGGGCCCCCAAGAACTTATAGAAAAGGCAGAGAGAAAACGAAAAACTTACTGGAGAAATTTTGAGAAATATCTTTATGAAAATATCTAACTCCAGATATTTATAGGTATTCAAAATATTTTTTTTTTGAAATTTTTCAAGAATCGCGCCACAACGGCCCACAGCCCTGGGAACCTACCCCGCATGCATATCTAAGCCCGATCAAGCATCAAAAGCAGTAAAAACATGCTACAACGAAAACACATAACACGCGTCGAAAGACGCCAAAAAGAAAACGGGTCCGGGTCTCACACGATACCCCTTAAGGAAGCTTATAAGTTTTGACCGAGCCAAACCCTGCAGATGAATTTGATTATTCGACGATAAAATAAGTTCAGTGGAATGACTTAAGAAATTTAAAGATGCCGATTAAATAAAATTGTCAGTAATTAAGTTTAATTGGCGAGTATCGAAAATCTTAACGTAGGGAGATGAGTTAAGCATTTAATAACCGTGCTCAATATAAGATGGTCTTCAGATTATGACTTAGAGTGTAGTTATAGTTCTTTAGTAGTGTGAACTATAATTTAGTGATTTATGAAAATTGTAGAAATCGCTGCAAAGTTTTCATAATTTCAGATATCGCTGAGAGGTTTGCTTAATTGCAAAAACTGCTAGATACGTATCTGGGTTACACTAGAAGTCTTTGTCATAATTACTCCACAGGTCCCTGTTGTAGCCCTATAAATATGCGAGTAGGCTGAACCAAATTTATAACTTGTCCTCAAGACTAAGGTTGACCAGGTTTTGCCGGCACGAGTTCTCAAAGGATCGTAACTCACACTATGTTCGAGAATCGCTTAAAGAATTACAGTAGAAGATCTGACAGGAGTTTCAACTCGGGAATCAAATTCGTAATTGGAGAATCGACCAAAAATGTATTCATCTGAATTACTTGTGGTGGCACGGGTTTTATTTTGATCATTCGACATCAAAAAGTTTTATCTGGAGCCTGTTTCGGCAATTGCCTGTCCAGTTATTTTTATCAAAAAATCGTTTACAAAAATAATGATCTTGGCAGTTTTGCCTTCAACAGTCATAGCATCGCAAAAAGAGTTAGACTTTGTTGTAAATTGAACTCTAAAGCCATCACAATTGACCCTCGTTGTGAAATAATGACCTCGTTGCCCAGTTTTATACCCAGCTATTTCATCCCAGATCACAACAACGTGGGGTTAGGCCAGCTTGGTCAGGCTATCCTCAGACTGTCCACTTAAAGAGTCAAAAATGCATTCGCTAGTTTCAAACCTTAGTCTAAGGTAA
Source organism: Heliamphora pulchella (assembly GCA_032270985.1). NCBI lineage: Eukaryota > Viridiplantae > Streptophyta > Magnoliopsida > Ericales > Sarraceniaceae > Heliamphora > Heliamphora pulchella. Next base: position 18,550 of record JAULJZ010176099.1, read on the forward strand.
TATGATTTCTAGGAATTCAAAAAAGGACACTCCCCCCATATTCATCGCAGTATGGCCCCATTACACTCTCATATACTATGTTTCCATCCGCCAACGCTTCTGACCAAGGCGTAATCAATGGCGTTCAGCTCAAGACGTGGCACAGCTCATGACATAGCATGGCTAAAGGTGTACATGGTTCAAACATAACTCGAGAATACTACAACTCATGCAATCTACCAATGCATGTACCAATGCACGTGACATGCCCACAATAGCTAACATGAGATGGAATATAACAATTCACATAAGGCTTTCTTAGAACAAAACAACGATACAAACATTCATTTGATAAGATCATGCGACTCATAGTCAACAATTTAAACTAAGACAAGCAAGTAGGCGACAAGCACTTAGATGACAAGCACTTAGGTTTCTCTATTTTCAAATTCAGCAACAGTCAATAAAAATTCACTTTGACAAAGCAATTAAGATCAAGATTTCATGAATTCTAAATGGTAACTAGTTCAAAGAGTCCTCTAACATATTCATGAAGAATGTTTTTGTTAGATCTCAATAAAAATAGTAATTTTTCCCTCCATAAGAAACTACGTCGAATTTGTCCTAGTGGACAAATTGAGTACCTCCACTTTAAAATTTGTTTTGAACTATCAATTGATCTTTACAAATTCTAAGTATTTTTACAAATTCTAAGTATTTTTAGAAAACTAAAATAACATGTTAGGAACTATTTTCAAGAAGAAACCATTTTGATTTGAAGTACTTAAATTAGGCTTTTAATTGCTGCAACAGATTGGGACAAAGAACGCACGAGTTTGGAAAAAACTTGATTTCTCTTAATCTACAAGGCCAAATTGTTTCAAATAACTTTTATTAGATAGAAAACATCCATATCTAACTTTGGAATCAAAAATTATAACAAGGAGATTTTTGTAGAATTAATTAAAATTCTTTAAAGTTTCACCTCCCTGCTTGAAAAACCTAGGGCTGAACCGATTATGGGCTTAACTAGTTTTTTATCATCATTTTGCGGCAAGGGCTAATTTATTTAGCATGAATCACACTTTATATTTTAAAAATAAAATTTAGATATTAATTTTAGCAATTAAAAACAAATTTATGAACACTTTTTTTCCCAAATCACAACACAAATATCAATATTTTAGCATAACTAGCTATATATGCTTATTTCAGTTTATTTTGTGTTATTTCTTTTTGTGTTCTTGTTTTGGATCGATTTAAAATTAAGATATGAAAGAGTATTATTAATCTAGGAAAAGAAAGGTTATAGGAATTTCTTATCTTGTGAGACCCGGAACCTTGTTCTTTTATGTGTTTATATATTTGATGTGTTCGTTTCAGTATATAAATAGCATCGATGCAGGGTTTATGCTTTAAAATTGTAGAACAGCATGTATAAGTGTGTTATACACTTTCTGGGGTTTGGTAGAGGCTCGTTTGGCTTGCATTTGGACCAAAAATCATGTTTTGCTTCACAAACCCGAGACCAAAAATAGTAAGGGAGTTCGGTCGACTAGGGTGATGGGTTCGGTCGACTGAGGTGTTTTTCTTGGGTTCGATCGACTGAACCAAAAGGTTCGGCGACTGAACGGTGGCGGTTCACATTTTCGAGGAGCTTCAGTCGACTGAAGTGGTCTCTTCAGTCGACTGAACTGCCTTTTTGGCATGTTTATAAGTAGTTCCAGGGACTGAAATGTTTGGAAAAGCTTTTTCTTTCCATTCTCTCTGCCTTCTCTCTAGCTTTGAGGGCCCGGGGCTTGGTTTAGAGTTGGTTCCTTTGTGGATCCTTGCTATCGGGGCCGAGGACTTCGCATCGATCCTGTCGGATTCTCGTTTTGATGCCGTTCAGTTTTGAGACGTCGAGTTCTTGACTCTCCGATGTAGGATTTTAGACCCAGCTGCTGTATTATGGTGATATATGTAATTGTGTATTCAGCGGGTAGAAATGCATCAAACATTATTTTCATGGGTAAACCTTGGTTTTGGGTACAAGTGGGCTTTTTACGCCTTTTCTCGATTTTTATACATGATTTAGGTGTGTTGACATCCATGGTTTTCAAAGGAGGGTTAAAAACGAGGTGTTTTGTGAAATCGGGTGAAAAACGTCTTTTTGGAGGTTTGGAGCTAATCCGCGGGGTTGAGTCTCACCTTTTTGCACGTTTTGTTGGTAATAGTTTTAGATCTCCATTTTGATGGATTTCTTTTATACATGTGGTGTATAAACTATTTTATGGGTTTCGTAGTTGAGCTACGGTGAGTTTTTAAATGTTATCCATAGATGTACCATGATAGAGTGTGATTTGAGTTGGGCTTCTTTTGCTCCTTGGTGTAAGTCCAAAAACGTGCGCATAGTGGGTTCGCTACGGTCCCTCAGGTTAATCCCCGTAAACGTGGTTTAGTTATATTTCGTCCATCGGTCGTGGCAAACTGTAAATAAACAAGTGTGTGATTTGGGTGCTTTCCCATCAGTCAGGGAAATTCGTAAAGAAGTCGGTTGCCTCCGTGAATGGCGTTATTGTTGTAACTTCATATAGAACTTGTCATTACCTAGCAAGCCTTCAGTGGTTCAGGACTAGGGTAATGGGCAGGAGTCTATAGTTGTTACCTTTGTCTGTACGGCAGAGTCGGTATATAGGATTTCACTTACATCTTTTCTCCTTGGCTGTGTGACCCAAGTAGAGCTTACTGTTTACTTACAGCTTTCCCTTAACTGTGGGATGATATCTGTTAGGATGATATGCATAGTTTGAAGGATGAAAAACGTGGGCTTTTATGAGATAAAACCTTTTTGAGACTCGTGATAGTCTGATGGAAAACTTGTGATTTTGGAAGGAAAATCGTTTTAGCTCCCGTGGTTGAGCCCGTGTGTGTATAATTGCATAGCCTGCTTTACAGCTTTATTATTTATGTTCCTATTGGGCTTCGGCTCATGGTGTGGGATTTTACTGTAAAACCTTTTCAGGTGAGCATGAGGAGTTGACCTAGTGGCAGAGGTGATGGAAGACTTGCTATAGTTTTCCCTTTTTTGAGACATTTACTTACACATGTGACGCCTGTTGAGGCTGGTTTTGTACGTCTTTTGGTGATATGTTTATTCATGTATGAGATGCATGTTTTTAGTTTATGAGAGTTCAACTGTGGGGATCTTTTATCCAAATGATGTGCATACCTATTTTCTTAAATGGGTGTTTTGGTGGGCTTTCGCATAACCCGGATGTTTGGGACGTGACAACTTGGTGTCAGAGCTCTGGGTTCGAATACCTATGAGCAATGGGAAAGAGAGTACATCACCTTGTGAGGATGTATGTGTGCTTGATTGCATATGTTACAGCGTTTTCCTAGCATAGCATGATAGCTTGTGGTGTATACGTGAGTATGGAGATTGGACCTTAGGATTGATTAGTCTTGCGTCTGGGCATCTGGATTCACGTACTTGGGAGCCATGTTAGAGACGCGTTTTGCGGACGTGATTTCTAGCAAGGAATCTGAGTAGGTTGTTCAGAGTGACGAGTCTTTCTTGTTGGTTCTCCTTAGTATGTGAGATGTGATGACATGATATTACGTGGCTATGTGTTAGCATGCTTATCTGTCTTTTACGTTAGCAATAACATGTTGTGTGGAATCTTATCCTGTTATGTTGCTTTCGTATAGAGTTATGTCCACGCAGGAAGGACGAGGCCGAGGTCGAGGCCATGGCTGTGGTTCTGGCCGAAGGGACGTTCTAGTCCCAGATGTTGGGGATACTAATGCACCCCAAGGCCCTGTTGCTGAGGGAGATCTGTTGCGTGAGATGGTCGGCTCCATCTGACAACTAGCTGAGGCCACTAGGGGAAGGGAGAGTGTACCCGAGCCGAGGGTAACGGTTGCAATGCGCGAGTTTCGCCGTCTGGACCCTCCTACCTTTTCAAGGGATCCCAACCCCATGGTTGCCACTGAGTGGCTAAAGTTGGTTACCAGGATCCTTGATTTGCTTCAGATTGAGGAATATGATCTGAGGGTTATATGTGCTGCCTTTCTGTTGAGAGGGAGTGCTCACATGTGGTGGAAGTTTTCTAAGACCACAGTGGCAGGCACCTGGGACGCATTCACAAAAGTATTTCTGGAGAAATACTTTCCAGCGACTCTGAGGGATCGCTACAGAGAGGACTTCCTGTTTCTGACGCTGGGGACGATGACAGTGATTGAGTATGAGGCTGAGTTTACTAACCTATCTCGATTTGCACAAGAGATCATACCTACTGACGAGTTCTGCGCGAAACTATTTGAGAGGGGATTGAGGCCCGCTATTCGAGACAGAGTGGCAACACTGAGGCTGTAGGTTTTTACAGAGTTAGTAGAGACCGCTATGAAGGTGGAGGATACTCTGAATGAGACACGTCGAGACAGAGATAGTCGGGGACAGCAGAACGGAGGTTGTGCACAGTCCCGGGGATACAGGGACAAGCGTCAGCGGACATTTGGTCTGAGTTCTTATACGGTAGGGTCTTATCAGCCACAGGTCTTATTAGCCACAGTCTTCTGTATCTACCCATCCCGTAGCCTCAACAGGAAGGTCAGATCAGAGGGAGATTGTTTGTCATAGATGCCAGCGGCCGGGGCATCGTACGGCAGAGTGTCGGAGTGTAGCACCTGTTCAGACTCAATCACAGTCGCAGGCACCCGGGAGAGGGCCACCAGTCTGTTTTGAGTGTGGGCAGTCTGGGCATATTCGGAGGAACTTTCCTCGAGAAGGGAGCATTCAGAGCACAGCGGGAGCACCAGCTGTTCCATCAGGCCAGGGGAGACAGATGTATTCACAGCCTAGAG
>JAULJZ010176117.1:0-47855 GCA_032270985.1 Heliamphora pulchella
ACACGGGATAAAATCGCACACCAAGGGATAAAACCGCATACTACGGGATAACACCGCACACCACAGGATAATATTGAACACTACGAATAACACCGAACACTACGGAACACTACGGGATAACACAAAACACTACGGGATAACACCGAATCAACATATGCATAAACAAAGCTAATCAGAGTTCTATAAGCACAGAAGCACGTATAACCATGACATTCCATATAACAACGCCACATAACCTGACACGGCATCACATGCCACACAATCGCCGTTCGCTCACTCGAACGACCCGTCCACTCACCAGATCAACCAACGATGCAGAAAACCAAAATCTAACCTAGAGACTAACACCTGAATCTCCCATAAAATGGTTTTCACCAAAAACCACCTTTAAAATAAACAGCGGACCCACACGTCCCGCACCCAACGTTGCACCAACCACCATGCACACAACCGTGCCTCAACACCCGTATGACGCGACCAACACCCTCTCCATGACTTCAATTGATAGGACCTCATAATCCAACCAACTGAAAAACTACTAGAGGAGAGCTATCGATCGAGGCCCATAACCCAATCGACTGAAAGGCCACCACACGACGAACCAAACCACCAAAAACACCAAACGCCCAACACTGGACCCAGTCGACTGGACCCCCACCCAGTCGACCCAAACATGCTACTGGAATCTCACAAAAATGTCCCAAAAGCACAGGTCAGTCAACTGACCTCAAGACCCAGTTGACTGAACTACGATCCAGTCGATTGACCCCCCTAGTTCATTCAACTGAACCCAGACGAAAACCACCTTCGGGCTACGGGTTTAGCCCCCTAAAACCCCAAAACGAAGCCTCTAAACTCCTATCCAACACCCTCGGATATACACACACCCAAGTCTAACACCAAAACCTCAAAAGAAACACCCGAAACACGATTTCATCCAATCGAAATAAAAAAAATGGTTTTGAATCCAAAACCCAACTTTGAAACATAAAGCGATTTCAAGCATTTTAAAATAGTAAAAGCACACACGATTACATGTATCACCCTTTTAAGACATGAGAGTTTAGGATCCTACCTCATTGAGTTGAAAACTCGACGCCTCGATCCACGTGTAAATGTAAACTTCGTCAGAATAACATTCAATTCGGATAAATATGTAGCCCACCGTGCCAATAGCAGTGATCCGCTGATAGATCGTCAAAAATTGAGCCCCGGGCCCCCGAGAAGTTAGAGAGAAGGCAGAGAGAAAAAGAGAAAACTTAACGGAGAAGTTTTGAAAATATCTTTTGAAAATATCTAACGCCAGATATTTATAGATCGCGAAAATATATATTTTTTAAATTCACACCACAACGGCTAACGGCCCTAGAACCAACCCCACACGCATGTTTAAACCCAAACATGCATAAAAACACATATAAATATGCTGAAGCAAAAACATTAAACACGCGTTGAAAAACGTCAAAAAAGAAAACATGTCAGGGTTTCACAGTTTGGGTGCTTCTTCCCTCGGTTGTAATCCGTAAAGGGCATAATGGGTGCTTTTTCCTTCGGTTGGTAGCCCGTAAAGTGCCGATTGTCCCCCGTGTGTGGCTGCGTTGTCGTAATTTCGTATAGAACTTGTCATTACCTAACAGGTCTTAAATGATTCAGGGATTAGGCAATGGGCAAGAGTCTATAGTTGTTGCCTTTTCTTGAGTTGACAGAGTCGGTACATAGAAATCATTTTATCTTATTTTCCTCGGCTGTGTGATCCGAGTGGAGAATACTATTTTGTTATTGATTTTCCTTAACTGTGGCAGGTTATTTGCACGGTTTAAAATCCATGGTTTTAAAGATGAAAAACCATTTTAAACTCTTGTGGTTGAGTCAGTTCATACTATATGATTGCATATCCTGCTTTACAGCTTTATAGTCTACTTTTATTGGGTTTCGGCTCACGGTGTGAAATTTTGTTCAAACCTTTTTCAGGTATAGGTGAACATGAGGAGTTGACCTAGAAATGTCCGTGGTGGTGGAAGACTTGTATTAATTTTTCTATTTTTTTGAGACATGTATTCTTACATGCGATGCTTGTTTCTAAATGAGAGTTTTGTACATCGTGGGGCAATATACTTTATGCATGTATGGAACTGTATGTTTATTGTTTATGAGAGACGAACCTCGGGTACTCTATTATACAAATGCTGTATTTTTTGGTTGATGATTTTACAATTGAAAATTCTATTTTCATAAATGGTGTTGGTGGGCTTTCACGTGGCCCTGGAGTTTGGGGCGTGACAAGCAACTTCACCCACAAAATATTTTTATGAAACCATTCTTTTGGAAACTGTTTCCATCGAAATACAACACAATTTGAATAATAATGGTAAAACCATTAATTATTCCAAATGTATTATTCAAAAAATTATTTCCAAAAAAGATTGGGAACGTAGCAATGATTTCAATAAAACTTTTAAAAATGTTGTCATTCATCCAACACGTTACAATTATTATGATTATCAAGATGTATTTTATCATGTCTTTTATTTTCAAAATAATATGATGAAACACTCTTAGTTTATCAAATTTTTTCAAAATTTTAATTCCTTTATTCCCAATTGGTTCCACACTTGGTGGATTGAATCTGGTCCCACTTGCAATATTCTTCCTTTCATTCTTCAACAATCCTATGACAATTATGCTCAATATACAAATTCGTCAAATCCAATATCCTTATATTTCTTTGCTAATTTTAGTTTGCCATGGTTGCACACATGGCAATTTACTATCGCAATCCAAAATGGTATTCCATATCTTTCTCGCTAATATGCCTCCAAATGGTGGGAAAATTCGAAATTCTCAAAGAATATTACCCTAATTTTCTCAAATCGTATTATTTAAAATTCTTTTTCTCCCAAACCTTCCTATGCTTCAAAAGTTCAATCCTCATCCTCACAACCAAATCCTTCTTCAAAATCCACATCATCCTCATTATCTGATTTTGTGAATATCAATTTGACCTCGATTAAAACCAAAATTCTTTCTCAGTTTTTCGATATGATTCAATCTGAACTCAGAAAAGTTATTCTTCAAGAAATAACCAAATAGCTTGAGAATGATGACCTTCTTAGAGAATTGTTATATCCAATTAGTCTTCAAGATAATGAATAACACATTTGGAATAATTAATGGTTTTACCATTATCATTCAAATTGGATTGTATTTTGATGGAAGCAGTTTCCAAAAGAATGGATTCATAAAAATATTTTGAGGGTGAGGTTGCTTTTGGAGGATAGTACCAATTTTCTGGTAAATAATTACCAATAATCTTGGTTAATACCAATGGCTTCTCCTAATTAGTCTTTGATGTAAAAGTTTTGAAATCCTCTTATTCAAGACGTAATATGGGGAATATGGTTTCATTTGATAAATATTGAGATTGTGCTTTTGAGACCTTACTGAGGGGGGTTTTACCCCTAGCAGGTTGTGTGTGTGAGATTACAGAAAGTCATTACCTCCGATCTTTGAGACATTTGGATGTGGATCCCTGCAAAAATTCTCTAGTAAAAAATTCAGAAAGAGAATTGGAGTCACCTTTGATATATTCAATATCAAAATTAAATATACTGAAGATAGCTTGACGTCGAGCAAAAATTTATTTGGAAGTAATATTTTTGACATCTTTTTATAAAACTTCCTTTGTCGCTTTGCAATCAATTTTTAATAAAAATTTTTGATTTAAAATATCACTTTCAAATTTGGTAATACATACAACAATTGATAAAATTTCTTTTTTAATGGTATAATAATTTTGTTGACTGGGTTTCCACACTCTACTCTACTAGTAAAGCGAATTAATTATTTTTTACCTTAATATTTTTGTTTGAGAATGCCGCCATATCCAATGTCAAATGCAATTGTTTCTACAATTTTAAATACACTAAGAATAGGAAGACATAAACATGGTAATTGTTTCGCATATTATTTGATTTTTTGAACAATTTTGATATCTTCAAATGTCCAAGGTTTTGGATTATTTTCTTAATATTTGATATAATAATTTTGCATATTTATATAAATCTTTATAAAATTTTGAAATATAATTTAAACTACCTAGAAATCTTTATAATTGAGTTTTATTTGTAATTTTATCATGAAATTTATTTACAAAATCTATAGATCTGTCTATAGGAATTATTGTTCTTTGATTAATTTGATGTCCTAAAAATCGAACATTTAATTGAAATAATTTTATTTTTGATGCACTTAAAACTAATCCATTAGGTTTAATTATACTATAAAATTTATGAAGATATTTGATATGTCGTGACATTAAAAGTAAAAAACTAATACATTATCAATATATACAATACAAAATTGTGTATAAGGATTAAAAATGTTATTCATTATTCTTTGAAATTCTGAAGGAGTATTTTTTAAACTAAATGGAATTACCTTTTATTCATAATGGCCAAATGGTACTATGAAGGCTGTTTTGTATCTATCTTCTTCATCTATTTGTATTTGCCAAAAACCAAATTTTACATTAAATTTAAAAAAGTTTTTTGCTTGATTTAATCTATTGAGTAAATCTATTTTATTGAGAATTGGATACCTAATCTATTGTAATACTTTATTTAATAACTTATAATTTATTATTAATCGAGGTGTTCTTTTTTTCAATTTAGTATTTTTATTAACATAAAAAGCTGCACAAGACCAAGGAGATTGGCTTGGACTAATTAGATTTTTTGTTAATAAATTTTAAATTTCCCTTTTGCAATATTTTAATTAGTTTTGATCAATTTGTGATGGTCTAGCTTTTGTAGGTGTAACACCCTTGTAACACCCCGATTTTCAAATGATAAAGTTCCAAGGAAGCCAAAACGAAAACGAGATTTTTATTTGTAAAGCAATTAACAAAATGCGTCATTTGAACCAAAAGGGTTAACCCGAGCATTCCCAACCAAATAGATTCATTCTTAAACAAATCTAACTTTTCCACATAGCGGCTGTCCGCTCGAGCGAACAGGTCACCGCTCGAGTGGTGAGACGGCCGAGAGATTTTCTAATCAAAAAAAAAATCAAAAAATCTTTCCAAGTCTCCAAACACACTTAAAAATTTCATTTTTTGAACTGGGATTTCAAACAATAAAATCTTTGGAACTAAAAGATTATGTGATAAACAAAACACTCTTTTGATTCAAAAAGAAACTAATAAAGCGTCGAAACCTGTAGGCTAACATACAATATGCATGCATTAAAATAAACGCCCCTAAAGCTTACAGTACAAGTTTTCTGCTCCCAAAATGTTATACAAACCATAACATGGTTCAAACAAAAAAAGAAAACTACGAAAAGTCTTCCACCACCTCCGACTTCTTTAAATCATCTCAAGTGATCAGGTGTACCTGAAAAAAGTTTTTAAATCCCACACCGTGAGCTAAGGCTCAATAAGAAACAGACTAACATGAAGTAAAAGCAAAACATGTTGTTACAATTATAATAATAATATTTCGACTCTCATGAGCCTCAAACAAGAGTTTGTAATAACCACATGCAACACATGCATCTCACGGACTTTTACTGTAAGACCACAATCTACCCCTCATTATGCAAATCTTCGCGGGCTTTCACCGCAGGATGAAGAATCAACTCTTATTATGCATGAATTTTCACGGGCTTTCACCGTAGGACGAATAATTATCCCTCATTATGCATGAATCAATCGAGTTTACACGCACATGATCATGTACAAACACCAAAACAAATATCAACGTCATCCATCTAACCACTGAGACCAACTAATGTTAAAATAAGGCTCAACCTCAAGAGTTTGCTCCAAACCTCCAAGATTAGGTTTTCGCAAACATACACATAAATCCTTCCGATTTATAAAACTCCAATTTTTGAAAACAACAAGAACACGTACGTCCCCCAAAGTCATAATAAATAATAAAAGCGTACAACGTGCTTTTTAACCACCCAAACACGGCTTAAACCTGAAATTCGACATTTAATGCATTTTTAAAAGGTAAAAAAGCATAAAACTCCACGTAGCACCCCTTTAAGTCAAGATAGTCTAGGATCCTACCTCGGTGAGTTAAAACTGAAAGCTCTAAACTCCGACGAGAAATTAAAGTGGCCAAAATGCAAATCTGCTCGAATGAACATGAAGCCTACGATGAGGAGATCAAAGATTAACTACCTAAACACCAAGATCCGAACCCAAACCAAGCCCAAAGCTAGAGAGAAGGTAGAGATTTTGAGTGTTCTTTGTGGAGAGAAAGGATGAAACTTGCAAATGAAGTTTTGGTTCAAAAACCAAGGTATGGACTATTTTATAAAAATCTCATGCACGTCTGTCCGCTCAAGGGAACAGGGATCCACTCGAACGGTACCCCACTGACCTAGCTCTCAGCCACCTACCCACTCGAGCGAACAGTGATCCGTTTGAGCAAACCCACTCTCTTCCACAGGCGCGCTCAAGTGAGCAGAGAACCGCTCAAGAGGCCATCACTGGGTAAAAACCCGAACAAAGAAGCATGACCAAACCCACGCATGCATGACACATATAAAAATATGTTGTTCTATAACAACTAAAGCAATAATCAACACATCGAACAAACCATGTAAAAATAAAACGGAACCGGGTCTCAAAACTCTCCCCCCTTAAAGGAATTTTACCCCCAAAATTCGCTACAAGATCACAAAGCAAACAATTCCGGATATCGAGCACGAACTTCGGACTCAAGCTCCCACGTCGCTTCCTTGACTCTGTGATAAAGGCACAGAACCTTAACATAAGCAATGGTCCTTCGTGTCCACGATTTTCACAGGTCGCTCCTTATAAGTAATATTCTCATCCACTCGTAATTTTGCCTAATTCAACACATGTGACGGGTTAGGCTCGTACTTTCGAAGCATAGAAATATGAAACACGTTGTGCACAAATGCTAACTGAGGAGATAAAGTTAGAAGATATGCCACCTTTCCAATCCTCTCAAGGATCTCGAATGGCCCAATAAAACGCGGTGATAGCTTCCTACTACGACCAAATCTCATCAAACCTCGGTGTGGCGAGACTTTCAGAAATACGTGATCCCCCACCTCAAACTCCAAAGGCCTTCTCCTCTGGTTAGTGTAGTTCTTCTAACGACTATGGGCCGTCATCAAACATTGGCAAATCATCAAGATCTTCTCCGTCATTTCCCGTACTAAGTCAAGTCCCAGAACTGCTACCTCTCCAACCTCGGTCCAACACACTAGAGATCTACACGACCTACCATACAAAGCCTTAAAAGGTGTCATCCCAATACTGGACTGATAACTATTGTTATACGCAAACTCTGCCAACGATAGGTGTTCCTCCCAAGAACCCTAAAAATCAAGCACACAAGCTCTCAGCATATCCTCCAAGATCTGTGTAATACGCTCGGACTGACCATCCGTCAGAGGATGAAAAGCAGTACTAAACTGTAGATCTGTCCCCAATGTTACCAGCAGACTCTGCCAAAAGCACGAGGTAAAGAGTGGGTTTCAGTTCGAAACAATAGATACAGGCACCCTATGTAACCGAACAATCTCACTAACGTATAGTCCACTCAACTTATCCATAGAGTCCTTCACTCGAATAGGAAGAAAATGTGCAAACTTCGTCAGTTTGTCAACCACAACCCAGACAGTGTCGTGTCCTTTAGGCAATCTAGAAAGTTCTGATACAAAATTTATAGTGATATTCTCCCACTTCCACTCCGATACAGACAACGGCTGAAGCAATCCTGCTGGCCTCTGATGTTCTGCCTTCACTTGCTAGTAGGTGAGGCATCGAGCAACAAACTGAACCACATCCCTCTTCATTCCTTTTCACCAGAACTGACAGCGTAGATCGTGATACATCTTGGTATCCCCCGGGTGTACTACAGGACGAGAATAGTGGAAATCATGTAACACATCGCTCTGGCACGATTCTGACACAAACACTCTCCCAGCAAATCGTAAACTCTTATTCGAACTCACAGCCCATCCCGTAGTGTCCTTCCCGCTAACAACACTATCTCGTTGCATCTGTGCTTCTTGATCTGTCTATTGAGCCTCTAGAACTCGGGCAACCAACGTAGACGGTGAAACAACTGAGAATAATGTCACACCCATCTCTGTCTCTCTGAGATGCAAATCAAACTCGCTGATGTCCCTAAGCAAGCACCACTCTCACATTGCAACAAAAGCTAGCACACCATGAGGTCTCCTACTAAGAGCGTCAGCCACAACATTAGTTTTCCCAAGATGAAACTGCATATAAAAATCATAGTCTTCCAAGAACTTCATCCACCGTCGCTGGCGTAGATTTAAGTCTTTTTGAGAAAAAAAATATTTTAAACTCTTGTGATCAGAGAAAACCACAAAATTCTCACCATAAAGATAATGCTGCCAGGTCTACAAGGCAAGAAACGCGGCTACTAACTCCAAATCGTGTGTTGGGTAATTTTGTTCATAAGTCTTCAATTGCCGAGATCCATAATCTGCAACTTTACCTTCCTACATTAGGACATAACCTAAACCATCATACGAAACATAACAATAGACTGTATAACCCAAACCTCATTCTGAATTAACAATGGTGCATTCGTCAACCTCTTCTTCAGTTCTTGAAATGCTATCTCACAAGCTTCACTTCATGTGAACTTGACGCCCTTCTGTGTAAGGCGAGTCATTGGCATGGCAAGTCTAGAAAAATTCTTCACGAATCGTCGGTAATAACCAACCAAACCCAGAAAGCTGCGGATCTCAAACACATTCTTCGATCGTTCCCAATCAATTACTGCATCAATCTTCGAAGAATTCATTAACACTCCTTTGCTCGACACAACGCGCCCAAGAAACTTCACCTCAGACATCCAAAATTCACGCTTCTAATATTTCACATATAATCGGAGCTCCCTCAAAAGCTGTAAAGTAATACAGAGATGCTCTTCATGTGCCTCTCTCGAAGGTGAGTATATAAGAATATCATCTACGAACACAACTACAAAATTGTTCAGATACGAGGGGAATTTATGGTTCATCAAGTCAATGACTGTCGTAGGAGCATTCGTCAGATCGAACGACATAACTAAAAACTCATAGTGACCATAACGAGTCTGGAAGGTGGTCTTCACTATGTCCTCGTCCCTGATCTTCAACTGGTGATACCCTGACCACAACACAATCTTAAAAAAATAACTCGAACCCTTCAGTTGATCAAACAAATCATCAAACCTCAGCATGGGATACTTGTTTTTCACCGTTACTTGATTCAACTTCTAGTAGTTAATACACAACCTCAAGGATCCATCTTTCTTTTTAGCAAACAAAGCCGGTGTTTCCCACGACGACGTACTCAGACGTGCAAATCCCTTATCAAACAATTCTTGAAGCTGTACCTTGAGCTCTCGCAACTCAGCCAGTGCAAAACGATAAGATGGCATAGAAATAGGAGTGACTCCCAGAACAAGATCGATAGAAAACTCTACCTCACGACTAGGTGGTAACTCAAATAGATCGTCTGGAAAGACAACTAGATAGTCACAAACCACAGGGGGAAACACTTCTTGAGCCTTAACCGCCTCATCTAACACGAGAGCAAAATAGAGGAAACCCAGGTTTCCTCGATTTCACATAACACCAGGCATGGACACTAAACCCTTGTTCCGATCGCCCACAAAACAAAAACAATCTCCTTCAAGAGTACAAATCGATGCCCTCCGTCTATCACAATTAACATAGGCATGATTGGTGGTCAGGCAATACATTCTTAGGATGACGTCAAACAGGATCATGCCGAGAATGATGAAATCAAACTCTAGATAGCGGCTAGCCACCTCTAACTCACAGGACCTACAAACCCGCCCTAGTACCACGTTTTCATCGATCGGAGTCTCTACGCACAACACATTGCCTAACGAGTTTATCTTTAACCCCAAAGTAGATACAAAAGCAGAGGAAAAAAAATGCGATGCTCTCGTGTCGATAAGAACACTGGCCCATGATCTGTACACTAAGTGAGTACCTCTGATATGTGAGGTAGTAGCTACATCATCAGGCACAACTGGTGCCTTAGAGGAGCTGGGATCTGCAAGGGTATACACTCGGCCCTATGGTGCTCTAGTCTTGCCACCATAACCTGGGATTGTCGACTATCGTACTGACTAGTCTTTGGTACTCGTGTCTGTTACCCTGGAAGTCAACACTATTGGTTGCTGCTACCGATAAGTCTGTCGACCCTGCGTGGGCTAAATAACTGGTGCACCTGCCGTGCTCGGTATATTGCCTCCTTGAGGGTAATTCCTACGAATGTGTCCAGACTGGCCACACCCATAACAAACTGGTGGCTCCTTCCCCTATGACTGAACCAGTATTGGACCCTAGGACTGCCTCGGCTATGAGCAATTTGTCGTATGATGCCCTGGCTGCCTACACTAGAAGTAGATGAGCTCTCTTTGGTCTGGCCTTTTTGATGAAGCCACCGAAGGTGCAGGTGTTAAGAACTGCTGTCGTAACCCAGATAGATGAGAACTAGGGCCAAAGAACCTCTACCTCTTGTTGGAGCACCCACCTGACTGTGCCTCTGCTCCACCCTACGGTGCCTTAACCTCCATAGATCTACGAGTCTCATTCAAAATGTCCTCAATCACAGCTGTCAACTCTATTAACTCTGTAAAAACACGCAGCCTCAATCCCACCACCCGCTCTCTAATTGCAGGTCTCAAACCCCTCTCAAACTTTTTCGAACAGAGCTCGTTAGTAGCCACTAATTTTGGTGCAAAGCTAAACAAACTGGTAAATCTGGCCTTGTACTGTACGATACTGATTGACCCCAGAGTGAGAGAATAGAATTCCTCCATGTATATATCTTTTAAGGACGAGAGAAAGTATTTCTCTAGAAATACCCTCGTAAAAGCTGTCCACGTGCTCTCCACGGTATTCCTGGCATACTTCCACCACTCATGGACATCATCTCTCAGCTAGAATACGAAAAAAGTAACTCTCAAATCTTTCTCAACTATCTACAGTGTATCCAGAATTTGAGTCGCAAGTTCTAAGTAACTACCGTGGGATAAGGATCCCCAACAAAGGTAGGAGGGTCAAGACATCGAAACTCTCGCATCGCAATGGTCGCCCTCTACTCGAGTGCTCTCTCCCTCCCTCTAGCAGCCTCAGCTAGCTGACGGATGGAGCCTACCATCTAGCGCAGCAACTCTATCCTGTTTATTGGTCTTTGGGGAGTATTTACGTCCCCAGCATCAGGGATTGGCATATTTTCTTGGCCCAAACCACGGCCATGGCCTTGACCACGACCTCGTCCTCTCCTCACAGACATAACTTCTATATGAAAGAAATATAGAACATATCAACATAAGATTCAACTCATCATGCTATTACAAACATCGACTACATAACCATACTAGCACTTAGCCATAAACAATCATGTAAACACATCTCACATACCGAGGAGAACCGACAAGATTGATGCGTCAATTTTGATAACCTACTTAGATTTCTTGCCAGAAAACATGTCGACCAAACGCATTTCTAACTTGATTTCAAAGTTTGTCAATCCAAATGCCCGGAGGCATGACCAATTAGTTCTATGGTCCATCCCCCATGCCCACGTATACACGGCATTCATACATATTCATAGTATCAAAAACATCTAAACACATGCAATCAAGCACATGTAACCATCCACACGTGGTGATGCAACCTTTTCCCACGGCACTTAGGTATTTGAACCCAGAACTCTGATTTTAAGTTATAACGCCCGATTTCCAAACGATAAAGTTCCAAGGATGCCAAAACGAAAACAAGCTTTTTATTTGTAAAGCAATTAATAAAATGCATCATTTGAACCAAGCAGGGTAACCTTGAGCTTTCCCAACCAAAAAGGTTCATTCTTAAACAAATCCAACTTTTCCACACAATGGCTGTCCGCTTGAATGAACGGTCACCACTCGAGTGGTGAGACATCCGAGAGATTTTCAAGCAAAAAAAATATTAAAAAACCTTTTCAAGTCTCAAAACACACCTAAAAATCTCATTTTTTGAACTGGGATTTCAAACAACAAAATCTTTGGAACAAAAAAATTATATGATAAAGAAAACACTCTTTTGATTCGAAAAGAAACTAATAAAGCGTTGAAACCTATAGAACAACATCCACACATATGAAAACGAAAAACAACGACGAACCCAAGGTTCCTCTCATAGTTCATACAACATGCATGTACTAAAATAAATGCCCCCACGGCTTACAGTACAAGTTTTCTGCTCTCAAAACGTTGTACAAACCAAAACATGGTTCAAACAAAAAAAGGAAACTACGAAAAGTCTTCCGCCACCTCCAACTTCTTTAAATCATCTCAAGTGATCAGGTGTACCTGAAAAAAGTTTTTAAATCCCACATCGAGAGCCAAGACTCAATAGAAAACAAACTAACATGAAGTAAAAACAGAACATGCTGTCACAAATATAATAATAATATTTTGACTCTTACGAGCCTCAAACAAGAGTTTGTAATAACCACATGCATCTTCATGAACTTTCACCGTAAGACCACAATCTGCCTCTCATTATGCAAATCTTCACGGACTTTCACCATAGGACAAATAATCATCCCTCATTATGTATGAATCTTTACGAGCTTTCACCGTATGATGAATAATCACCCGTCATTATGCATAAATCGATCGAGTTTACACGCACATGATCGTGTACAAACACCAAAACATATATCAACGTCATCCATCTAACTACAGAGGCCAACCAATGTTAAAACAAGGCTCAACCCCAATAGTTAGCTCCAAGCCTCCAAGATTAGAATTTCGCAAACATACACATAAATCTTTTTTATTTTTAAACTCCACTTTTTGAAAACAACAAGAACACATACATCCCCCAAATTCATAATAAATCATAAAAGTACACAATATGCTTTTTACCCACCCAAACACAGCTTAAACCCAAAATTTGATATTTAATGCATTTTTAAATGGTAAAAAAGCATAAAACTCTACGTAACACCCCTTTAAGTCTAGATAGTCTAGGATCTTACCTCGGTGAGTTAAAACTCGAAGCTCAAAACTCTGATGAGAATTCAAAGTTGCCAAAACGCAAATTCGCTCTGATGAACGCGAAGCCCATGGAGGAGATCAAAGATCAACTACCAAAACATGAAGATCCGAACCCAAACCAAGCCCAAAGCTAGAGAAAAGGTAGAGGTTTTCAGTGTTCTTTGTGAAGAGAGAGAAAGAAACTTGCAAATGAAGTTTTGGTTCAAAAACCAAGGCATGGGCTATTTTATAAAAATCTCATGCGCGTCTGTTTGCTCGAGCGCATAGGGATCTGCTCGAGCGATCCCCTATCGACCCAACTCTTGGCCACCTAGCCGCTCGAGCAAATAGAGATTCGCTCGAGTGAACCCACTCTCTGCCACAGGCCCGCTCGAGCATATAGAGAACCGCTCAAGCGGCCATCACTGGGTAAAAACCCAAACAAAGAAGCAGAACCTACTCAAAACTTCATTTGTAAGTTTCTTCCTCCCTCTCCACAAAGAACACTCAAAACTTCTATCTTTTCTCTAGTTTTGGGCTTGGTTCGGGTTCAAATCTTGGTGTTTGGGTAGTCAATCTTTGATCTCCTCACTGTGGGCTTCGCGTTCATCTGAGCGAATTTGTATTTTGGAGACTTTGATTTTTCATCAGAGTTCAAAGCTTCAAGTTTTAATTCACCAAGGTAGGATCCTAGACTATCTTGACTAAAAGGGTGCTACGTGGAGTTTTATACTTTTTTACCGTTTAAAAATGCATTAAATGTCGAATTTCGGGTTTAATCCGTGTTTAAGTGGCTAAAAGCATGTTGTGTGCTTTTACAATTTATTACAACTTTGGAAAACGTATGTGTTCTTGATGTTTTCAAACAGAGGAATTTTGAAAATTGGAAGGATTTATGTGTATGTTTGTGAAAATCTAATCTTAGAGGCTTGGAGTTAACCCTTGGGGTTGAGCCTTGTTTTAACATTAATTGGTCTCTGTAGTTAGATGGATGACATTGATATATGTTTCGGTGTTTGTACATGATCATGTGCGTGCAAATTCGATCAATTCATACATAATAAGGGGTGATTATTCGTCCTACGGTGAAAGCCTGTGAAAATTCATGCATAATGAGGGGTGATTATTCGTCCTGCGGTGAAAGCTCGTGAAGATTTACATAATGAGGGGTAGATGGTGGTCCAAGGTGAAAGCCCGTGAAGATGCATGTGTTGTATGTGTTGTAGGTAATTATTACAAACTGTTGTTTGAGGCTCGTAAGAGTCAATATTATTATTATATTTGTGATAGCATGTTCTATTTTTACTTTACGTTAGTCTGTTTTCTATTGAGCCTCGGTTCATGGTATGGGATTTAAAAACCTTTTTCAGGTACACCTAATCACTTGAGATGATTTAGAGAAAACTTGAACCATGTTTTCGTTGAGATGATTTATATGGGAAGACTTTTTCGTTGCTTGAACCATGTTTTGGTCTGTATAACATTTTGGGAATAGAAAACTTGTACTGTAAGCCTTGGGGGTGTTCATTTTAATGCATGCATGTTGTATGATCTATGAGAGGAACCTTGGGTTCATTGTTGTTTTTAGTTTCCATATGTGTGGATGTTGTCTTACAAGTTTCGACGCTTTATAAGATTTTTTCGATTCAAAAGAATAATTTCTTTATCATATAAACGTTTTTGTCCCATATAATTTGTTAGTTTAAACCCAAGTTCAAAAATGAGATTCTTTTGGTATGTTTTTGAGACTTGAAAAGATTTTCTAATTTTGGGTTGAAAATATCTCGGATGTCTCCCCGCTCGAGCTGTGGAGAGTCCGCTCGAGCGGACAATCGCTGTGTGAAAAAGTTGGATTTTGTTTAACAATGAACCCTTTTGGTTGGAAAAGCTCAAGGTTACCCTTTTTTTGGTTTAAATGATGCTTTTTGTTAATTGCTTTACTAATAAAAGTCTCGTTTCTGTTTTGGTCTTTCATGGAACTTTATCGTTTAAAATTTGGGACATTACAACTTAGTATTAGAGCTCTAGGTTTGAATACCTAAGAGTCATGAGAAGAGGTTGCATCACCCGTTGAGGATGGTTGCGTATGCTCGATTGCATGTGTTTAGAAGTTCTGATACTATGAGTAGGTATGAATGCCGTATATACGTAGGCATGGGAGATGGACCTTAGGACTGATTGGTCTTGCTTTCGGGCATTTGGGTTGACAAACTTGAAAGTCAAGTTTGAAATGAGTTTGGCCGACGTGTTTTCTGACAAGAAATCTAAGTAGGTTACTCAAATTGACGCATCACTCTTTTCGGTTCTCCTCGGTATGTAAGATGTGTTTACATAATCGTTTATGGCTAAGTGTTAGCATGGTTATGTAGTCAATATTTGTAATAGCATGATGAGTTGAATCTTATATTGATACGTTCTATATTTCTTTCATATAGAAGTTATGTCTGGGTAGAGAGAACAAGGACGTGGTTTGGGCCAAGGGGATATGCTAATCCCTGATGCTGGGGACGCAAATGCTCTCCAAGGACCGATAGACTGGGGAAAGTTACTACGTGAGATGGTAGGCCTAATCTGTCAGCTAGCTGAGGCAACTAGGGGAGAGAGAGAGTACCTGAGCCGAGGGTGACCGTGGCGATGCCACAGTTTTAGCGTCTTGACCCTCCTACCTTCGCTAGGGATCCCAATCCCACGGTAGCTATAAAATAGTTAGAAATTGTGACACAAATTCTGGGCACACTACAGATAGTAAGGAAGATTTTAGGGTTACTTTTTCAGCATTTCAGCTGAGAGGTGACGCCCATGTATGGTGAAAATATGCTAGGCATACCATGGAGGGCACGTGGGTAGCTTTTAAGAGGGTATTTCTGGAGAAATACTTTTTTACGTCCTCAAGAGATATATATAGGGGAGTTCTACTCTCTCACTTAGGGGACGATGAGTATCGTACAGTACGAGGCCAGATTTACCAAGAGATATATATAGGGGAGAAATACTTTTTTACGTCCTCAAGAGATATATATAGGGGAGTTCTACTCTCTCACTTAGAGGTTGCATCACCCGTTGAGGATGGTTGCGTATGCTCGATTGCATGTGTTTAGATGTTCTGATACTATGAGTAGGTATGAATGCCGTATATACGTAGGCATGGGAGATGGACCTTAGGACTGATTGGTCTTGCTTTCGGGCATTTGGGTTGACAAACTTGAAAGTCAAGTTTGAAATGAGTTTGGCCGACGTGTTTTCTGACAAGAAATCTAAGTAGGTTACTCAAATTGACGCATCACTCTTTTCGGTTCTCCTCGGTATGTAAGATGTGTTTACATAATCGTTTATGGCTAAGTGTTAGCATGGTTATGTAGTCAATATTTGTAATAGCATGATGAGTTGAATCTTATATTGATACGTTCTATATTTCTTTCATATAGAAGTTATGTCTGGGTAGAGAGAACAAGGACGTGGTTTGGGCCAAGGGGATATGCTAATCCCTGATGCTGGGGACGCAAATGCTCTCCAAGGACCGATAGACTGGGGAAAGTTACTACGTGAGATGGTAGGCCTAATCTGTCAGCTAGCTGAGGCAACTAGGGGAGAGAGAGAGTACCTGAGCCGAGGGTGACCGTGGCGATGCCACAGTTTTAGCGTCTTGACCCTCCTACCTTCGCTAGGGATCCCAATCCCACGGTAGCTATAAAATAGTTAGAAATTGTGACACAAATTCTGGGCACACTACAGATAGTAAGGAAGATTTTAGGGTTACTTTTTCAGCATTTCAGCTGAGAGGTGACGCCCATGTATGGTGAAAATATGCTAGGCATACCATGGAGGGCACGTGGGTAGCTTTTAAGAGGGTATTTCTGGAGAAATACTTTTTTACGTCCTCAAGAGATATATATAGGGGAGTTCTACTCTCTCACTTAGGGGACGATGAGTATCGTACAGTACGAGGCCAGATTTACCAATTTATCCCGCTTCACATCGAAATTGGTGGCTACTGACGAGCTACATTTGAGAAAGTTTGAGAGGGGTTTGAGGCCTGCAATTAGAGAGTCGGTGGCTGGATTGAGGCTGCGTGTTTTTACAACGTTGGTAGAGTCGATAGAAGTGATTGAGAACATTTTGAATGAAACTCGTAGATCCAGGGAGGTTATAGCACTGCAGGGTGGAGCAGAGGCAAAGTTAGGTGGGTGCTCCAACAAGAGGCAGAGGTCCTTTAGCCCTAGTACTCATCTATCTGGGTTACGACAGTAGTTCTCAGCGCCTACACCTTCAATGGCTTCATCTGGGAGGTCAAAGCAGAGAGAACTCATCTGCTTCCAGTGCAGACAACCGGGGCATCATGTGATGGATTGCTCACAGCTGAGGCAATCCCAAGGTCCAATACCAGTTCAGTCGCATGGGAGGGAGCCACCAATTTGTTATGGGTGCGGCCAACCTCGGCACATTCGTAGGAACTACCCTCAAGAAGGCAATGTATCGAGCACGGCAGGTGCATCAGTTATTCAGCCCACGCAGGGACGACAGACTTATCGGCAGTAGTAACCAGCAGTGCAGACTTCTAGGGTGACAGACGGGGGTACCTCAACCCAATCAGTATGATAGTTAACAATCCAAAGTTATGGTGGACAGACTAGAGCACCACAGGGCCGAGTGTATGCCCTTGCAGATCTTAGCTCCTCCAAGGCACCAGTTGTGCCTGATGATGTAGCTACTACCTCGGAGATCAGAGATACTCTCTTAGTGTACAGATCATGGGCCAATATTCTTATCAACATGGGAGCATCGCATTCTTTTATTTTCTCTACTTTTGTATCTGCTTTGGGGTTAGAGATAGACTCATTGGGCAATGCGCTGTGTGTAGAGACCCCGATCGGTGGGAACGTGGTTCTAGGGCAAGTTTGTAGGTCCTATGAGTTAGAGGTCACTGGCCGCTGTCTAGAGTTTGATTTCATCATTCTCGACATGACCCTATTTGACATCATTCTAGGGATGGATTACCTGACCACCTATCATACCTATATCAATTTTGATCGAAAGAGGATATTGATTTGTACGCCTGAAGGTGATTATTTTTGTTTCGTGGGCGATCGGGACAAGGATCTAGTGTCCATGCCCAGTGTTATGCGAAACCCAAGAAACCTAGGTTTCCTCTTTTTTTGCTCTCGTGTTGGATGAGGCTGTGAGGATTCGATGAGAGTTTTTTCCTGTGGTTTGTAACTATCTAGATGTCTTTCTCGACGATCTATTTGAGTTACCACCGAGTCATGAGGTAGAGTTTTTTATCGATCTTGTGCTGGGAGCTGCTCCTATTTTGATGCCATCTTATCGTTTTACTCCGGCTGAGTTACGAGAGCTCAAGGTACAACTTCAACAATTACTTGATAAGGGGTTTATACATTTGAGTACGTTGTCGTGGGGAGCCTCGACTTTGTTTGCTAAAAAAAGGATGGATCTGTGAGGTTGTGTATTAACTACCCAAAGCTGAATCAAGTAATGGTGAAAAACAAGTATCCTATGCCGAGGATTGATGATTTGTTTGATCAATTAAAGGGTTCAAGTTGTTTTTCGAAGATTGACTTGAGGTCAGGGTATCACCAGTTGAAGATCAAGGATGGGGACAAAGCGAAGACTGACTTCCGAACTCGTTATGGTCACTATGAGTTTTTAGTTATGCTGTTCGGTCTGACGAACACTCTGGCGACATTTATAGACTTGATGAACCATATATTCCACCCGTATCTGGACAGTTTTGTAGTTGTGTTCATAGATAATATTCTTATCTACTCACCCTTTACAGAGACATATGAAGAGCATCTCTGTTTTGCTTTACAGCTTTTGAGGGAGCACCAATTATATGCAAAATATGAGAAGTGCAAATTTTAGATGTCCGAGATAAAGTTTCTTAGGCACGTGGTGTCAGGCGAGGGAGTGTCTATGGATTCTTCGAAGACTGATGCAGTGATAGATTGGGAACGATCGAAGAAAGTGTTTGAGATCCGCAGCTTTCTGGGTTTGGCTGGCTATTACCGACAATTCGTAAACGATTTTTCTAGACTTGCCACCCCAATGACTCGCCTTACAAAGAAGGAAGTCAAGTTCATATGCAGTGAGGCTTGTGAGTTAGCATTACAAGAACTGAAGAAGAGGTTAACGACTGCGCTAGTGTTAATTATTCCAGAACGAGGTTTGGGTTATACATTCTATTGTGATGCTTCGCATGATGGTTTAGGTTGTGCCCTGATGCAGGAGGGTAAAGTTGTAGCTTATAGATCTCGACAGTTGAAGACTCATGAACAAAACTACCGACACATGATTTGGAGTTAGCAGCCGTCGTTTTTACCTTGAAGACTTGGCAGCATTATCTTTATGGTGAGTATTTTGAGATTTTTTCTGATCACAAGAGTTTAAAATATTTATTTTCTCAGAAGGACTTAAATCTACACCAGCGACGGAAGATATAGTTCTTGGATGACTATAATTTTGATCTGTAGTATCATCCTGGGAAAGCTAATGTTGTGGCTAACGCTCTTAGTAGGAGACCTCATGGTGTGCTAGTTTTTGTTGCAATGCGAGAGTGGGGCATGCTTAGGGAGATCAGCGAGTTTGATTTACGTCTTGAAGAGATGGAGATGGGTGTGACATTATTCTCAGTATTTTCACCGCCTATATTAGTTACTCGTGTTTTAGAGGCCCAGCAGACGGATCAAGAAGCTCAGATGCTACGAGGTCGTGTTGTCAGCGAGAAGGACACTACGGGATGGGTTGTAAGTCCAGATCAGAGTTTACGGTTTGCTGGAAGAGTCTTTATGCCAGAATCGTGCTGGAGCGTTGTGTTACATGATCTCCATCATTTTCATCTTGTAGCACACTCGGGGGCACCAAGATGTATCACAATCTACACCATCAATTCTGGTAGAAAGGAATGAAGAGGGATGTGGTTTAGTTTGTCGCTTGATGCCTTACCTGTCAGCAAGTGAAGGCAAAACATCAGAGGCCAGCAGGATTTCTTCAGCCGTTGTTTGTATCGAAGTGGAAGTGGAAAAATATTACAATGGATTTTGTATCAGGACTTCCTAGATCGCCTAAAGGACACGACACTGTCTGGGTTATAGTTGACAGACTGATGAAGTCTGCACATTTTCTTCCTATTCGGGCGAAGGACTCCGTAGACAAGTTGAGTGGACTAAACATCAGTGAGATTGTTTGTTTACATGAGGTGTCTGTATCTATTGTTTTGGACTGAGACCCACGCTTTACCTCGCGCTTTTGGTAGAGTCTGTAGGCAGCATTAGGGACAGATTGCCATTCAATACTGCTTTTCATCCCCAGACGAACGGTCAATTCGAGCGTACTATACAGATCTTGGAGGATATGTTGAGAGCTTGTGTGCTTCATTTTCAGGGTTCTTGAGAGGATCACTTATCGTTGGCAGAGTTTGCATATAACAATAGTTATCAGTCTATTATTGGGATGGTGCCTTTTGAGCCTTTGTATGGTAGGTCGTGTAGATCTCCTGTAAGTTGGATCGAGGTTCGAGAGACAACAGTTTTGAGACCCGACTTGGTGCAGGAAACGACGGAGAAGATCTCAATGATTCGCCAACGTTTGATGACGGCCCAGAGTCGTTAGTAGAACTACGTTGATCAGATGAGAAGGCCTTTGGAGCTTGAGGTGGGGGATCACGTATT
Source organism: Heliamphora pulchella (assembly GCA_032270985.1). Taxonomy (NCBI): domain Eukaryota; kingdom Viridiplantae; phylum Streptophyta; class Magnoliopsida; order Ericales; family Sarraceniaceae; genus Heliamphora; species Heliamphora pulchella. The sequence goes on from JAULJZ010176117.1 coordinate 20,756, forward strand.
TTTGAAAGTCTTACCATGTCGAGGTTTGATAAGATTTAGTCATAGAGGGAAGCTTTCACCGCGTTTTATTGGGCCATTCAAGATCTTTGAGAGGATTTGGGAGGTAGCATACTGTTTGGCTTTACCTTCTCATTTAGCATTTTTGCACGTGTTTCATATTTTCATGTTTCAAAAGTACGAACCTGACCCATCACATGTGTTGAATTGGGCTGAGTTACGAGTGTAAGAGGACGTTACTTATGAATAGCAACCCTCGAAGATCGTGGACACGAAGGAACAAGTGTTGAGAGGGAGGAGCATTTCTTATGTCAAGGTGCTGTGGCTTTATCACGGAGTCGAGGAAGCGACGAGGGAGCTTGAGTCCGAAGTTTGTGCTCGATATCCGAAGTTGTTTGCTTTGTGACTTGGTAGCAAATTTTGAGGACGAAATTCCTTTTAAGGGGGGAGAGTTATGAGACCCGATTTTGTTTTATTTTCTGAAGGTTTGGTCCTACTTCTTTGTTCAGGTTTTTACCCAGCAATAGTCGCTCGAGCGGTTCTCTGTTCGCTCGAGCAGGCCTGTGGAAGAGAGTGGGTTCACTCGAGTAGATCTCTGTTCGCTCGAGTTGGTAAGTAACCGAGAGTTGGGTCAGTGGGGGACCGCTCGAGTGGATCCCTGTGTGCTTGAACGGACAGACGCGCGTGAGATTTTTATAAAATTGCCCATGCTTTGGTTTTTGAACCAAAACTTCATCTGCAAGTTTCTTCCTCTCTCTCCACAAAGAACACTCAAAACCTCTACCTTCTCTCTAGCTTTAGGCTTGGTTTGAGTTCAGATCTTGGTGTTCGGGTAGTCGATCTTTGATCTCCTCATCGTGGGCTTCATGTTCATCTGAGCGGATTTGCGTTTTTTCAATTTTGATTTCTCATCGGAGTTCGAAGCTTCGACTTTTAACTCACCGAGGTAGGATTCTAGACTATCTTGACTAAAAAGGGTGCTACGTCGAGTTTTATACTTTTCTACCATTTAAAAATGCATTAAATGTCAAATTTTGGGTTTAAGCCATGTTTGGGGGCTAAAAAGTATGCTGCACGCTTTTATGATTTGTTACGACTTTGGGAGACATATGGGTTCTTGTGGTTTTCGAAAAGAGGAGTTTTGAAAACTATAAGAATCTATGTGTATGTTTGCGAAAATCTAATCTTAGAGGTTTGGAGCTAACCTTTGAGGTTGAACCTTATTTTAACATTGATTGGTCTCTGTGGTTAGATGGATGACATTGATATATGTTTTGGTTTTTGTACATGATCATGTGTGTGAGACCCTGGCCCATTTTCTTTTTTAGCGTTCTTCGACGCATGTTTACCGTTTCTATTTTAGCATGTTCATACATGTTTTTATGCATGTTTGGGTTTTGATATGTATGCGGGGTTTGTTTCCGGGGCTGTCAGGCGCTGTGATGCGGGTTTAAAAAAAAGATATTTTCGTGGCTTATAAATATCTCGTGTTAGATATTTTCAAAAGATATTTTCAAAACTTCTCTGCTAAGTTTTCTCTTTTTCTCTCTGCCTCCTTTCTAACTTCTCGGGGGCCTGGGGCTCAGTTTTCGACGATCCAACAGCAGATTCCTGCTATTAGAACGGTGAGCTACGCGTTCATCCAGACAGAATTTCATTTCGATGAAGTTCGATTTTACACATAGATCGAGACATCAAGTTTTTAACTCAACAAGGTATGATCCTAGACTCTCATGTCTTATAAGAGTGCTACATGTAATCGTGTGTATTTTTACCGGTTAAAATGCATGAAAATTGTTTTTGTTTTAAAAGTTGGTTTTAGGTTCAAAACCATTTTTTGTCAATTTCGGTTGGATGAAATCGTATTTCGAGTGTTTCTTTTGAGGTTTGGGTGTTAGGCTTGGGCGTGTGTATGCCCGAGGGTGTTGGATGGGAGACTAGAGGCTTTGATTCAAGGTTTGGGAGGCTGAAATAGTGACTCAAAAACTATTTTTGCCTGGGTTCAATCGACTGGATCGTGGGGTCAGTTGACTGGATCATGGGTTTGTGGGTTCAGTCGACTGGATCGTGATGGTCAGTCAATTGAACCGTGATTTTGGGGCATTTTTGTGAGATTCCAGTAGGGTGTTTGGGTCGACTAGATGGGGTCCAGTCAACTGGGTCCTGGGTTGTTGTGTTTTGTTGTTTAGTGGTTGGGTCTTTGGTTTTCAATGGTATTTAGTTGATTGATTTATGGGATTAGTCGACTGAAATACTGTTGGATACCTTTGGGACTCTTTAGGTTGTGTTGTGGCTTCGGGGGTTGTGTCGTGACCCCAGGTGTTTGTGTAGGTGTCATCCTCGGGGGTGACGTGGATGGTTAGATACGGGTGTTGGTGAACGGTTCGGTGCGTGGTGGTTAGTGCATCATTGGGTGCGGGACGTGTGGGTCCGTTGTTTGTTTTAAAGGTGGTTTCTAGTGAGGACCGTTTTGTGGGAGATTCAGGTGTTGGTCTCCGGGTTAGGAGATTCAGGATCATGGGTTCGTTGTTTGTTTTAAACGTGCGGGACGTGTGGATCACATGTCCGTGAAGATATCTGTTGGCTCTGGTCCGCAATGAATATGAAGGGCGGATAGTGGTCCTACGGTGAAAATCTGTGAAGCTATATGATGAGGGGCGGATAGTGGTCCTACGGTGAAAATCCATGAAGTAATATGTTAATTCTATATGTGTTGCGTTATATACATGGCGTGTGTTACATGTGGGGCTCGTGGGAGTCTTCACTCGTAGGAGTCTATCTTTGCTGGTGAGACATTGTACTATATATATCAAATTATTTTCTAGGCTCTAATAAGTCGTGATACAAAACCGTTTTCAAAACTGTTTTCGTTGAGACTCATGGGAGTTCTCGTATAAAACTATTTTTCAACTGTTTTCTTCTGGAGCTCGTATGAGTTCAGATATAAAACCGTTTTTATGGCTCGTGTTAGTCGAAAACTGCACCTCATTTTTCGAGCATATTTTGTTTATATTACATGTTTGTCTAGTTTTTGCTGAGTTTTTCCTGAGTTTTGGCTCACGGTGTGGGATTTGAAATATTTTTCAGGTACCGGTTACGCAGGTTGATTCGGGGTTGTCGATTGAGACGAAAGACTCATAGTCTTTTTTTTTTGTTCTTTTGAACCATGTATGTTATAACATGTTTTTTGGTGTTAGAACCGTATAATGTAAGCCTTCTGACGGATATATTAAATGCTTGTATGCTTTATTTTGTGAGTAAATATCGGGTTTCGTATTTTATCTGGTTGTTTGTGGTGTTTCACATGACCCGGAGTTTGGGGTATGACATGTGCGTGCAAACTCGATCGATTCATGCATATCGAGAGGTGATTATTCGTCCTGCGATGAAAGCCCGTAAAGATTCATACATAATGAGGGGTGATTATTCGTCCTGTGGTGAAAGCTTCAAGCATAATAAGGGGTGATTATTCGTCATGTGGTGAAAGCTTGTGAAGATTTGCATAATTTGGGGCAGATTGTGCACCATTATCCCTACGGGGTAAAATGTGACGTTTTCCCCGATCATCAGTGCTTAAAATACATCTTCACGCAGAAAGAGTTAAATCCAAGGCAACGTCGGTGGCTGAAATTATGAAAGATTACAATATCAATATCCAGTATCATCCTGGAAAAGCCAACTTAGTTGCTGACGCCCTCAATCGAAAGTCAATGGGTGCACTAAATTATTTAGTCATGCGACAAAAAATTTGTCTAGGGCAAGAAATGTCAACCAATTTTTGTGCGGCTCTTATTGTGTAACTAATAATTCTCGAAGAAGTGAAGCTCAAGCAAATAGAGGACGTCAAATTAAAGAAAATTTGTGATCAAATGGCGACGACTTTAAGCCCCAACTTCTCTTATGAGAAAGGTGTATTAAAATTTCGCAATCAAATTTGCATACCTAATATCTTGGAGCTGAAGCAAAGAATCATGGATCAAGGTCACTGGTTGAAGTTCTTAGTACACCTTGGGATGATGCAAATGTATCAAGACGTTAAAAGGAATTATTGGTTGATGGGAATGAAAAAAGACCTTAAGGATTACATTAGTCGATGCCTACAGTGTTAGCACATTAAAGCTGAACGACGAAAGCCAGCTGCACTTTTGCATCCTTTGTCGATAGCAAAATGGAAGTGGGAGCATCTCACCATGGATTTCATTATAAGGTTATCTCGAACGATTAGGGGACACAATTCAATTTAGATAGTCATTGATCGTTTAACAAAATTGGCTCATTTTCTACTAGTCAAAACGCGCATACAATAGACCAGCTTGCTCGTCTCTACATTCGAGGAATCGTACGACTACATGGCATACCTGTATCCATCGTGTCAGGTCATGACCCAAAATTCATCTCTAACTTTTGGGAAAGTTTTCAAAAAGCAATGAGAGTAGAGCTACGCTTCAGTACAACATTTTATCCTCAAACATATGGTCAGTCATAACGAACCATTCAAACCCTAAAAGATATGCTACAACTATGCGCAATGGATTTTTAAGGTAGCTAAGAAGAGCATCTGCCCTTAGCTGAATTTGCCTATAATAACAGCTATTAATCAAGCATCGGGATGGCACCATATGAAGATCTTTATGGAGATCAATGTAGATCTCCTATATGCTGGATGGAAGTAGGCCAGGAACAACTCACGGGACCAGAGCTTATGCACGAGACAACAGAAAAGATCAAACAAGTTCGTGAAATATTGAAGATTGCGCAAGATCGACAACAAAGCTACATAGATGCAAATGGGAAAGAGTTGGAATTCAAAGAAGGTGATTGGGTTTTTCTTGAAAATATCACCCATGAAAGGAGTGTTACATTTTGGGAAGCAAGGAAAACTCTACCCACATTATGTCAGACCATTCGAGATTCTTGAAAGAATTCGACCTATAGCTCACTGTCTAGCTCTAACACCGGAGCTAGCCAACATGCATGATATTTTTCATGTTTCAATGTTACAAGAATATATTGCAGACCCTAGACATATCCTGAAATGACTACCTGTCAAGATAAAGAAGAATCTTAGTTACGAAGTACGACCTTTACAAATTCTAGATTGACAAGAGAAATAGCTTTGCAATAAAGTGATACCCCTAATTAAATTTTGGTGGAATAATCACTCTGGGGTGAGGCTACTTGTAAAAAAGAAAGTGACATGCGTCAACAATACCATCAATTGTTTGAGTGAAGATACAACTTGTTTTTAATAACTGATCCTTTCCTAAGAAAGTCATAAGTTTGGAGGACCAATGTGAGACCCGGTTCTATTTTATTTTCATAACATTTATACGATGTGTTGGTTATTGCTTTAATCGTTATAGAACAACATGTTTTATATGTGTCATGCATGCGTGGGTTTGGTCTGCTTCTTTTGTTCGAGTTTTCACCCAGCAATGGTCGCTCGAGCAGTGCTCTGTTCGCTCGAGCGGTTTGGTAGCTGAGAGTGGACACCGCTCGAGCGGATTGGTAGCTGAGAGTGGAGTTGCTCAAGCGGATCTCTATTTGCTCGAGCTGGTAGGTAGTCGAGAGTTAGGTCGGTGGGGGACTGCTCAAGTGGAGCCCTGTTTACTCGAGCGGACAGTTGGGCGCGAGATATTTATGTGGCAGCCCATCCCTTAGTTTTTGAACCAAAACTTCATTTGCAAGTTTTTTCCTCTCTCTCTCCACCAAGAACTCTCAAAACCTCTGCCTTCTCTTTAGCTTTAAGCTTGGTTCGGGTTTGGATCTTAGTGTTCAAGAAGTCGATCCTTAATCTCCTCACCGTGGGCTTCACGTTTATCCGAACAGAATCATATTTTGGTGACTTTGGTTTCTTGTCAAAGTTTAAAGCTTCGAGTTTAACTTACCAAGATAGGATCCTAGACTATCTTGTCTTAAAAGGGTGCTACATAGAGTTTTATGCCTTTTTACCATTTTAAAATGTATTAAATATCGAATCTCGTGTTTAAGCCGTGTTTGGGTAGCTAAAAAGAATGTTGTGTGCTTTTATGATTTATTACGACATTGAGAGATGTATCTGTTCATGTTGTTTTCAAAAAGAGGAAATTTAAAAATCGAAAGGATTTATATAAATGTTTGCAAAATCTTAATCTTAGAGATTTGGAGCTAACCCTCGGGGTTAAGCCTTATTTTAACGTTGGTTAATTTCCATGGTTAGATGGATAACGTTGAAATATGTTTTTGATGTTTGTACATGGTCATGAGCGTGCAAACTCAATCGATTCATGCATAATGAGGGGTGATTATTCGTCATGCGATGAAAGCCCATTAAGATTTGCATAATGAGGGATAATTATTCATCCTGCGGTGAAAGCCCATGAAGATTTGCATAATAAGGGGCAGATTTTGGTCATACGGTGAGTGCCCGTAAAGATGCATGTGTTGCATGTGAATTATTATGGTTGGCACAAAACTGTATTTGAGGCTCATGCGAGCCGAAATATTATTATTACATTTGTGATAATATGTTCTGCTTTTACTTCATGCTAGTCTATTTCCTATTGAGTTTCGGCTTATGGTGTGGTATTTAAAAACCTTTTTCAGGTACACATGATCATGCGGGATGACCTAGAGAAGCCGAAGGAGGCGGAATACTTTTCTTAGTTTTCCTTTTTGTTTGAACCATGTTTAGGATGTATAATGTTTTGAGAATAGAAAACTTACACTGTAAGCCTTGGGACGTTTATTTTAATGCATGCGTGTTGTATGATCCATGAGAGGAACCTTGGGTTCGTTGTTGTTTTTTATTTCCATATGCTTAGATATTTGCCTATGGATTTTGACGTTTTGTTAGGTTCATTTCGAGTCAATAGAGTGATTTCTTTATCACATAAACTTTTTTTTCCCTAATATATGGTTTGTCCATACCTTGGTTCAAAAATGAGATTTTTAGGTGTGTTTTTTAGGCTTGGAAAGATTTTCTAAGTTTTTGCTTAAAAATCTCTCGGGTGTCTCACCGCTCGAGTGGTGGAGAGTCCGCTCGAGCGGACAGCCGCTGTGTGGAAAAGTTGGGTTTTGTTTAAAAGGGAGGTTTTTGGTTGGGGAAGCTTGGGGTTACCCTCTTTGGCTTAGAATGGAATATTTTGTTAATTTTTTTACAAATAAAATTTCCATTTTCATTTTGATTTTCATGGAGTTTTATTGTTGAAAATTGGGGCGTTACGACTTGGTATCAGAGCTTTGGGTTTGAATACCTAAGAGTCGTGAGAAGAGGTTGCATCACCCTGTGAGGATGGTTGCGTGTGCCTGAATGCATGTGTGTAGATGTATTGATAATATGAGTATGTGTGAATGCCGTGTATACATGAGCATGGGGTATGGACCTTAGGACGATTGATCTTGCCTCCAAGTGTTTGAATTAACAAACTTGGAAGCCAAGTTAGAAATGCGTTTAGTCGACGTGTTTTCTAGAAAGGAATCTAAGTAGATTACCCAAATTGACGCATCACTCTTATCGATTCTCCTCGGTATGTGAGATGTGTTTACATGATCCTTTATAGCTAAGTGTTATGTAGTCGATGTTTGTAATAGCATGATGAGTTGAATCTTATGTTGCTATGTTCTATATTTCTTTCATGTAGAAGTTATGTCTGCGTGAAAAGGACAAGGCTGTAGTCGAGGCTGTGGCCATGGTTTGGGCCAAAGAGATATGCCAATCCCTGAACTAGGGAAGCAAATGCTCTCTAAGGGCTGATAGATAGGATAGAGTTGCTATATGAGATGGTAGGCTCCATCCGTCAGCTAACTGAAGCTACTAGGGAGAGAGAGCGAGTACCTGAGCCGAGGGCGACTGTTAAGATGCGAGAGTTTTGGCGTCTTGACCCACCTACCTTCGCTGGGGATCCCAATCCCACAGTAGCTACAGAATGGTTGAAACTTATGACCCGAATTCTAGATACACTACAGATAGTTGAGGAAGATTTGAGGGTTACTTTTGCTGCATTCCAGTTGAGAGGTGACGCCCATGAGTGGTGGAAGAATGCTAGGAATACCGTGGAGGGTACGTGGACAGCTTTTATGAGAGTATTTCTAAATAAATACTTTTTTGCATTCTCAAGGAACGTATACAGAGAGGAGTTCTATTCTCACACTCAAGGAACGATGAGTATCGTACAGTATGAGGTCAGATTTACCAGTTTGTCCCACTTTGCACAAGAATTGGTGGCTACTGACGAGCTACGTTCAAGGAGATTTTAAAGGGGTTTGAGGCCTGCGATCAGAGAGCGGGTGGCAAGATTGAGGCTACATGTTTTTACAAAGTTGGTAGAGTCAACAACTGTGATTGAGAACACTTTGAATGAAACTCGTAGACCCAGGGAGGTTAGGGCACCGCAGGGTAGAGTAGAGGCACAATTAGGTGGGCTCCCCAACAAGAGACAGAGGTCCTTTGGCCCTAGTTTCCATCCATCTGGGTCACAACAGCAGTTCTCTGTATCAGCACCTTCAGTGGCTTCATCTGGGAGGCCAGAGCAAAGGGAGCTCATTTGCTTCCAGTGCAGGCAGCCAGAGCATCATGCGATGGATTGCTCACAATCGAGGCAGTCCCAAGGTCTGATACCAATTCAGTCACAAGGGAGGGAGCCGCAAGTTTGTTATGGGTGTGGCCAGCCTGGGCACATTTGTCAAAACTGCCCTCATGGAGGTAGTGTATCGGGCACAGTGGGTTCACCAGTTGTTCAGCCTGCCAGGGTTGACAGATTTACCGACAACAGCAGCCAGCAGTACAGACTTCCAGGGTAACAGACGGAGGTACCTCAGCCTAGTCAATACGACAGTCGACGGTCTTGTGTTACGATGGACAAACTAGAGCGCCATAAGGCCGAGTGTATGCCCTTATAGATCCCAGTTCCTCTAAGCCATTAGTCATGCCTAATGATGTAGCTACTACCGCAGAGGTCAGAGGTACTCTCTTAATGTACAAATCATGGGCTAATGTTCTTATCGACATGGGAGCATCGTATTCTTTTATTTTCTCTACTTTTACATCTGTTTTAGGGTTGGAGATAGACTCGTTGGGCAATGCGTTGTGTATAGAGACCCTGGTCGATGCGAACATTATGTTGGCCGCTGTCTAAAGTTTGATTTTATCATTCTCGACATGACCCTATTTGACATCATCCTATGGATGGATTAGCTGCCCACCTATCGTACCTATATCGATTGTGATCGATAGAGGGTATCTATTTGTATGTTTGGAGATGATTTTTTTTGTTTTGTAGGCGATCGGAATGAGGGTTTAATGTCCATGCCCGGTGGTATGCGAAATCGAGAAAACCTAGGTTTTCTCTTTTTTGCTCTCGTGTTAGATGAGGCAATCAGGGTTCGAGGAGAGTTTCTCCCTGTGGTTTGTGACTATCTAAATGTCATTTCAGACGATCTATTTGAGTTACCACCGAGTCGTGAGGTAGAGTTTTCCATCGATCTTGTTTCGTGAGCCACTCCAATTTTGATGCCATCTTATCGTTTTGCACTGGCTGAGTTGCGAGAGCTCAAGGTACAACTTCAGGAGCTGCTTGATAAGGGGTTTGTGCGTCCGAGTACGACATCGTGGGGAGCTTTAGCTTTATTTTCTAAAATGAATGATGGATCCTTGAAGTTGTGTATTGACTACCAAAAGTTGAATCAAGCAATGGTGAAAAACAAGTTTTCTATACCGAGGATTGATGATTTATTTAATCAACTAAAGAGTTCGAGTTATTTTTCAAAGGTTAACTTGAGGTCAGGGTATCACCAGTTGAGGATCAGGGACGAGGACATAGCGAAAACCGCCTTCCGGAGTCATTATGGTCACTATGAGTTTTTGGTTATGTCGTTCGGTCTGACAAATGCTCCTGTGACATTCATGAACTTGATGAATCGCATATTTAACCCGTATCTGGACAATTTTATAGTTGTGTTCATAGATGGTATTCTTATCTACTCACCTTCGAGAGAGGCACATGAAGAGCATCTTTGTATTGCTTTACAGCTTTTAAGGGAGCACCAATTATATGCGAAAAATGAGAAGGGTGAATTTTGGATGTCCGAGGTAAAGTTTCTTGGACACGTGATGTCGGGCGAAAGAGTATCTGTGGATTCTTCGAAAACTGATGCAGTGATGGATTAGGAACGACCAAAGAATATGTTTGAGATCCGTAGTTTCTGGGTTTGGCTGGCTATTACTGACGATTCGTGAAGAATTTTTCTAAACTTTCTCTGCCAATGACTCGCCTTACATGGAAAGGAGTCGAGTTCACATGGAGTGAGGCTTGTGAGATAGCATTTCAAGAACTGAAGAAGAGATTGACGACTGCACCAGTGTTAATTATTTCAGAACGAGGTTTAAGTTATACAATCTATTGTGATACTTCGCATGATAGTTTAGGTTGTGTCCTGATGCAGGAGGGTCAAGTTGTAGCTTATGGATCTCGACAGTTGAAGACTCATGAACAGAATTACCCGACACATGATTTGGAGTTAGCAGCCGTGGTTTTTGCCTTGAAGACCTAGCGGCATTATCTTTATGGTGAGCATTTTGAGGTTTTCTCCGATCACAAGAGTTTAAAATATTTATTTTCCTAGAAGGGACTTAAATCTACACCAGCAACGGTGGATGGAGTTTTTGGAAAACTATAATTTTGATCTGCAGTATCATCTCGGGAAAGCTAATGTTGTGGCCGACGCTCTTAGTAGGAGACCTCATGGTGTGCTAGCTTCTGTTGCAATGCGAGAGTGGGACATGCTTGGGGAGATCAACGAGTTTGATTTGCATATCGGAGAGATAGAGATAGGTGCGACATTATTCTCTGTGATTTCACAACCTACATTGGTTGTCCGTGTTCTAGAGGCTCAACAGACGGATCAGGAAGCGCAGATGCTACGGGATCGCGTTGCTAGCGGCAATGACACTACGGAATGGGTTGTGAGTTCGGATCAGAGTTTACGATTTGCTGGCAGAGTGTTTGTGCTAGAATCGTGCTGGAGCGATGTGTTACATAATTTCCACTATTCTCATCTTGTAGTACACCCAGAAGGTAACAAGATGTATCACGATCTGCGCCGTCAATTCTGGTGGAAGGGAATGAAGAGGGATGTGGTTCAGTTTGTCACTCGATGCCTCACCTGTCAGCAAATGAAAGCAAAACATCATAGGCCAGCAGGATTGCTTCAGTCGTTGTTTGTATCGAAGTGAAAGTGGAAGAATATCACGATAGATTTTGTATCGGACTTCCTAGATGGCCTAAAGGGCACGACACTATCTAGGTTGTGGTTGACAAACTGACGAAATCTATGCATTTTCTTCCTATTCGGGTGAAGGACTCCGTGGACAAGTTGAGTGAACTATACATCAATGAGATTGTTCGGTTACATGGGGTGCCTATATCTATTGTTTCAGATCAAGACCTGCACTTTACCTTGCGCTTTTGGCAGAGTCTTCAGGTAGCATTAGGGACAGATCTGCGGTTCAGCACTGCTTTTCATCCTCAGACAGACGGTCGGTTCGAGCATACTATACAGATCTTGAAAGATATGTTGAGAGCTTGTGTGTTTAATTTTTGGGGTTCTTGGGAGGATCACATATCGTTGGCAGAGTTTGCGTATAACAATAGTTATTAGTCCAGTATTGGGATGGCACCTTTTGAGGCTTTGTATGGTAGGCCGTATAGATCTCTGGTGTGTTGGACCAAGGTTGGAGAGGCAACAGTTTTGGGACCTGACTTGGTGCGAAAAATTATGGAGAAGAACTCGATGATTCACCAACATTTGATGACGGCCCAGAGTCGTCAGAAGAAGTACGCCAATCAAAGGAGAAGGCCTTTGGAGTTTGAAGTGGGGGATCACGTATTTTTGAAAGTCTTACCACGTCGAGGTTTGATGAGATTTGGCCGTAGCGGGAAGTTATCACTACGTTTTATTGGGTCATTCGAGATCCTTGGGAGGATTAGGGAGGTGGCATACCATCTGGCTTTACCTCCTCAATTGGCATCTGTGCACAACATATTTCATATTTTCATGCTTTAGAAGTATGAGCCTGACCCGTCACATGTGTTGAATTGGGCTGAGTTGCGAGTGGATGAGGATGTTACTTATGAGGAGTGGCTTGCGAAGACCGTGACACGAAGGAGCAAATGTTGAGAAGGAGGACCATTGCTTATGTCAAGGTTCTGTGGCTTTATCACGGAGTCGAGGAAGTGTCGTGGGAGCTTGAGTCTGATGTTCATGTTAAATATTCAGAGTTGTTTGCTTCGTGACCTTGTAGCGAATTTCGGAGGCAAAATTCCTTTATGTGGGAAACTTGTGAGACCCGGTTCCGTTTTATTTTCATAACATTTATACGATATGTTGGTTATTATTTTAATCGTTATAAAATAATATATTTTTATATGTGTCATGCATGCGTGGGTTTGGTCTGCTTCTTTTGTTCGAGTTTTCACCCAGCGATGGTCGCTCAAGCGGTGCTTTATTCGCTCGAGCGGGTAGGCAGCCAAGAGTTGGGTCTATGGGGGACAGTCCATGCCTTGGTTTTTGAATCAAAATTTCATTTGCAAGTTTTTTCCTCTCTCTCCACCAAGAACTCTCAAAACATCTACCTTCTCTTTAGCTTTAGGCTTGGTTCGGATTTGGATCTTGGTGTTTGGATAGTCAATCCTTAATCTCCTCACCATTGGCTTCGCGTTCATCCGAACGGAATCGTGTTTTGGCGACTTTAGTTTCTCGTCGGAGTTCAAAACTTCGAGTTTTAACTCACCAAAGTAGGATCCTAGACTATCTTATCTTACAAGGGTGCTACATGGAGTTTTATGCCTTTTTACCGTTTTAAAATGCATTAAATATCGAATATCATGTTTAAGCCATGTTTGAGTGGCTAAAAAGCATGTTGTGCGCTTTTATGATTTATTACAACTTTGGGAGATGTATCTTTTTATGTTGATTTCAAAAAGAGGAATTTTAAAAATCGAAAGAATTTATGTAAATGTTTACAAAAACCTAATCTTGGAGGTTTAGAGTTAACCCTTGGGGTTGAGCCTTATTTTAACGTTGGTTGGTTTACATGGTTAGATGGATGACGTTGAAATAAGTTTTTGATGTTTGTACATGGTCATGTGCGTGCAAACTCAATCGATTCATGCATAATGAGGGATGATTATTTGTCATGAGATGAAAGCCCGTGAAAATTTGCATAATGAGGAGTGATTATTCGTCCTGTGGTGAAAGCCCGTAAAGATTTACATAATGAGGGACAGATTTTGGTCCTACAATGAGAGCCCGTAAAGATACATGTATTGCATGTGAATTATTGTGGTTAGCACAAAACTGTATTTGAGGCTCGTGCGAGTTGAAATATTATTATTACACTTGTGATAACATGTTCTGCTTTTACTTCATGCTAGTCTATTTCCTATTGAGCCTAGACTCACGATGTGGGATTTAAAAATCTTTTTTAAATACACATAATCATGCGAGATGACCTAAAGAAGTCGGAGGTGGCGGAAGACTTTTCTTAATTTTTCTTTTTTTTAACCAGGTTTAGGATGTATAATGTTTTGAGGACAGAAAACTTATATTGTAAGCCTTAAGGCGTTTATTTTAATCCATGCGTGTTGTATAATCCATTAGAGGTACTTTGGGCTTGTTGTTATTTTTCATTTTCATATGTTTGGATATTTGCCTATGAGTTTTGACGCTTTGTTATGTTCATTTCAAGTCGATAAAGTGATTTTTTTGTCACATAAACTTTTTTATCCCTAATATATGGTTTTCGTGGAGTTTTATCGTTAGAAATTAGGGCATTACAACCAAATTTCTTTAGGCCGGAAAAATGTAACAACCTGACTACATTTAAGTAACCAAAATAATAATAATAATAATAATAATAATAATAATAGAATTAAACTACTTTTATTCAAACTAACATTCTAAAAAATTTCTAAGAAATATCATTAAAAATTAAGTAAATAAATAAATAACAATAATATTTTTTTGCGTTTGTATAATTATTCATGTATATATATATATATATTGGGTCCCATAACTTAATATCAAATTTTTCTTGTTCAAAATTATGGTTGTGTGATAAAATTTTATAGCATTATTTTAAACCTATGGTAATAATTGTAATAAAATGCTTTAAGATGCTTAATGGGGCCAAAGCACCCAATCAAAACCCAATTAGATAAGATCCAAGTTCCCAGCTTGGATAAGATCAAGGGTCCCAAGCAGAAAATTTTGGCCACGTTGCATGTAAATGCATTCCCAAGCACTTGGGTGGCGTGTCCATCTTTATCTATTCAAGTGTGTCCCACAGATGGGAGGTAGAACGAAGGGGTGTAAAAAAAAAAAAGACCAAGTTGTTACTTGAGAGTTTTGGGTAGTGTCAGTTAGTACTCCTTTTTTTTATACAAATTATTTTAAATAGAGGTGAGTCACACATGACTTGATTATTTACTTTCATAAATTATTATTTTTTTTTTTGAAAAAAATATTTAGTTTGGTTTCTTTTACAAGATTATTTATTTTGTCTATTAATCATGTGCTATAGATATTACTGTTTAAAATTATTATACTATTTTTTTTGAGTTAATGTTATTGATGATATATAGTTTGAATGGAATTTTTGGCTTGGAAAAAAAGAAAAAAAAAATATCGGGACGAGAAGTAATAAGGATAGGGTCACTGCTAGGTGGTGACGAATTGATATCATTTTTAATAATTAAATTAGAGTCGCTTCCTAAGATAGTGGCAGAAATCGTTGAACAAACTCATCAGATATTATTATTATTATTATTATTATTATTATTATCATCATTATTATTCATGTGCATGCAACTACTTTTTATCTGAGCTTTATTAAGTTGGTATATGTACAAAAAAAAAAAACAAAAACAAAGAGTCAAATAGCATAATTTTGAATATTGTCATATCTTCATAGTAAACTAGTAATCATGTTATGTATAAATGCATATGAGCTATTCACTTACGGCGTTGCTTGATTTTCTAAAAAAATGAAGCGAAAAGTTGCTAGCTCTTTACAATAGAAAAGAAAAGGAAAAATGATGCTTTTATCTTACAAAAAAAAAAAGAGACTTTGTATTTCTATGATGTAATAAAGTTAGTTAAAGTTGTGAAATCCAATTACGGTATTAATAGATAATTTATAATAATAATTCAAAAAAAACATAAATAAAGGGGTTTTTGGTGGGTTTACTTACTAGCTGATCACGGATGCCATTTGTTAAAATGGGTCGTGACATTATGTTTTTAGCTCGGTTCGATAAGAAGAATTAAAAAGTATAATAGTTTAACTAAATAATGAAAAAATTTACTAAAAGCAAAAGTAAACAAAATAAAATAAACAAATAATCAATTAACCTAAACAATGCCCACACTTTTTTCAAATAGTAAATTACACTAATCTCTTCTAAAGTTTGAGTCAACTACAATTAATCCTACACATTTGGAAAATTACATCTTTCTCCCTTGCAATCTAATGCGGTTAACATAGATGAGTCAAAGACTAAATTACCCCTGATATTTGAAGATGATATGATGTTTGCTGTCATCTCATAGTTAGAGATGGAAAGATGCTTCATTCATTGTCTATTTGATGGTATTTCGTTTGTTTTTTATAAAATAACATATATATATATATATATATATAATAAAAATAAATTAATAGTATAATAATAATAATAATTATTATTATATAAAAATTGAATTAAATTAGAGGAATAAAAAATGGCAGTGGAGATAAAAAAAAATTGAAAGGAAATAATCTTTTTAGAAGGCAATAAAATTATGAACTTTTTAATTTTTTTTTTGTTAGTTTGGAAATAGTCTTTAAGAGACCTACCTATATAAATTTTGTTAGGGTTTTCCGTATACGGAAGTGAATCACAATTTGTGCTAGCAGCATAAACATATATAGAGAGAGAGAGATGAGAAAAAAGAATCTCCTTGTGTATCGATCCAATGGTAAACAAAGCTCGTTCGTCATAAAATTTTAGATGTGTTTTTTCGCACGTAGTTTTTGTAATTCATCGGCATCGATTATTGACATGTGAGATCTAAACTCTTATTTAACTTATTGAGTAAATTTTTGGTCTCAAAAATAGTTATTCATATATCCTTCTATACATAAAATTTAATTTTGAATTAAAAGATAATCTTAAAATATCGTGGTAAAAAGTAAGTTTAATTATGTTAATTAGTTTTATCTTAATGTTATTTTAAAATATTAATATAGAATGAGTAAAAAATATATATAAAAAAACACAAAGAAAAAAAAAAACAAAACAAAAGATTATTGTCAAATGAGATGGGTAATAAACGGAAACCAGCTTCGTGCTTCTGCCATGGCTGCCACGGATAGGTTATGATTGTGTGTGGGAGGATCTGCATTCTTTTAGTGCACTTTGGTATGGAACTTTTTTAAAAAAAATAAAAATATAATAGAGATAAAAAAACAAAATACCGAGGCTAGCTATGAATAAAACTGGAGTTTTCCATAAACTTGCGGTGCAAAAGATTTTGTCTTCAATGGCTACCAATGTTGTATTTAATTTGGTATGAGAATGTCTATATTATTTCAGTACACTCAGTTGCGATTCGTGCAATATGTTTTGATCAAAATTTAAAAAAATTTAAAAAAGACAAAAATAAGTCAAATAAGTCAATATACTAAATTTTATGTTGTTTGTCTTTATTTTTAGTGATTTTTTGTATATTTGTATGAAATTTGTTTATTTTTTTGATTCATCTCATTGAGAATATTCAAAAAAGTAAAAAATTAATTAAGAATTAAAATAAATAAATAAATAAATAAAATTCTCAAAATTTAATCCAAACATGGGAAAAGACATTCAAACGTTTTCCCTTCATATAAATCAATGAACATGTGGATAAGTTTGAAGGAGTAACGAATTGCATTTGTGGAGAATATGGTGTAGACATTCCAGTGTGATCAAGGCAAATTTTAGGCACCCGTCTCGAATGTTCTCCAGTGACAAAAATATGGGAATTATGCTCGGAGATATTCCCAGACAAGCAAAGTCAAGAATTTAGTTCAAAACTCAAGAAACCACCAAAAACCTTCATGATGCGACATTTATGTTCCTCACGACCGCCACCTTTTTTAAAACTCTACAACAGGTTGTGTCCTTACCCTAATGGCCGCCACCTTTTTATGAACCTAGAGCATGTCGTGACTTTCATTTGTCACGGTCACTATCTCTTTGAAATCCTAAACCTACCCGCGACCTTTAAAGGTCACGGCCTCCTCTGTTCATACAAATGAAGGACGCGGCTGGCACTGTTCGTACAATAAAAGTTACGATCGTGAGTTTGACACCTTTTTGAACAAGTAGCAGTATTTCAAATGATATTTGTGTTACCTTCTTGCCTATAAATAGGCGCTCATTTCCACAGAAATCAAGAAGAGACATACCTGGATACCGATACTCTACCAAATTCGATTCCCACCCGATATTTCGATACACCCGATACTTATATTCCCGATACTCCCGGACCTCATTCGTGACTTTGCTTGCATTGATGAGGCCTTGGAGCACGGATTACTTGGCGATTCTCGTCTTTCACATCCGAGAGAACATTCGAAGTGGTTGTCTACACGAGATAACCTTAGGAAAATCATGACGTTTCTTCAAACCCTCATCTTTTCTCCCCCGAAGGTGTCACAGTTAAGGTTTTCGTTCGTTATTTTTATTTTTATCAAGTATGTTCTTGTGAGCTATCATTAAAAACAGTATGTCCATGACTCTATGTAATGCGTGAATAGCATATTTCAATTCATTTTTGTATTCACTAGCACACTAGACACTTAAGAATGCTTTTGTGGTTTCAAAAACTTGATGGCCGCAACCCTTGGTTGTCACGATCGTGAGTTATTTTGACCCTAATATGATGGCCGCTACTTATTTACTTTATGCCGCAACCTTTCTCTTTTTTTTTGTCACGATCACAACATTCTGTTGCTACGGTCGTGAACTTTTTATGAGACCAGTAGCATAAAAATTGTGTTTAAAGCCTTTTGTTATTTATTTTTAATATTTTATGCATTTTGTCTTAAGACCTATGTTGCTGTTGGAGTAATAAATAGTAGATCCAGCCTTGATGAAGTGGTTTGTGGTCTCTATTCTATGTCTTATCCCTTTGAGTCCCCTTTGGATCTTACATGTTGAACACCTCTTTAGACTCCAAGAATACCCTGGGTGCAACTTTTGTTGTCATGACCTTTTGCATCCCCTTTTCTTGTGGTTACCATATAGTTTGTCACAGTCGCTAATTTTGTGACTTATTTTGTCACGGCCACAACATTGTTTGCTACGGTAGTGAGTTTTCCATATGTCAAGTAGCTTAAAAAGAGTGTTCGAATTCCTTCTATTCTTTTTGTACAATCTATATATAGCATATTAGAGATAGAAACTGCATTACATGACCCTTAAGCTTTTTCTTGTTTCGTTTAACTTTTCATCGCATGTTTTTTGCTTTACTTTACTCAAACAATACGTGTAGCATGTTTAGAAAAGATAACTAAGTTATATGACCCTTAGGATGGTAGTTAGGATTTTTTTTTTCCTTCTTTGTTTGCTTTTGTGTGGACTCTCCTTAACTTTCTATCCTGTATATGCTACATTTGAAAAGTTTAAAATAAGAACCAACACTGGCAAAATAAAGGTCAATCTCACGGTTGGACGAAAAGTGTGCCTAACACCTTCTATTTTCGTACCTTAGCACTCGAATCCTCTTTTTCTCTAGTTACGTTTAAAAAAAAAGGACCCGTGGCCTTCTTTTTGTTTTTCTTGATTTTTTTCAAAAAATCAAATGGCGACTCTATTTTTCTAAAAACGTACTCAGATATCTTGGATTTTCTATTTTGAAAAGAAAAGAGTATTTTTTCAAAAATAATGGATATCCGACACAACCATTCTATTTTTCTCGATCGCCTACAGGTGGCGAGCCCCTGTTTTTTGCTATCTGTTCTGCTTCTGCCATTGCTGAAATTGGCAGCTCTAGGCTTCTGCGCTGACATATTTAGTCGGCACGACTTCCCATCTTTTCTGACTTTGTTATAAATTAATTCTTGCTTTTATTTAGCATTATAAATAATATAATACTAAAAATTTATTTTAAAAAATTTAGGATGAATCTTCATATTCATAACAATAAAAAAAATTGAACCGAGGATCCACCTTTCTCCAAATTTAATATGAGAGGTAAAGTTAAAAAATTAATTTTTAGTACATTGAGTACAAGCAGCAAAGTTATAGGGGCAATTTGAAAACTTAATGTCATCCGGTTGATGACACCATCCGTTCATAAACAGAAACCTAACGGTGTGAGTTAGAATATAATAAAATTTTAAAAATTAAGAAATGACGATGTAATTTTTCCAAACGCGTGAGTTTTACTCTATTTGACCAATACCTCAAGGGAGGTTAGTGTAATTTACCTTGTTTCAAAATGTCAATGGGACAAATACGTTATTTGTTTTTTTTTTTAATGAATTTCTTCTATCGTTTAGACAAACTATTATAGTTTTTGATTCTTCTCATCGAGAAAAATTAAAAAAGTAATTATTTTAAATTAAAATATAAAAAAATTCAAAAAAGACAATAATAAGCCAAAATAAGTCAATAAGTCAAATTTTATGTTGCTTATTTTCGTTTTACTAAACTTTTTATTTTTCTATCAAAAGGTTTTACTTTTTTAGTTCATCTTATTGAGACGATTCAAATAACTAAAAAATTATAGTCAATAAATTAAAAAATCAAAACGACAAAAATAAGTAAAAAAAAAATTAAGAGAATTAGCCCAAACAGGGACACTAGTATCAATACACAGCAACATACATCTTACTTCCACTAAGGTTTAGGGGTGTATTTTTTGCCCACGGGTCGTGAGCGACCCATGTTTGCCCATGGGCCGTGAGCGACCCCTGCTCGGCCCGAAACCCGCCTCTGTAATATTCTGGCCGCCCAAAGCCTGCCTCTGTAATAATCTGGCTCGGGCTGAACTAAGCTTGAACTCACCTGAGCTTGAAAATCACGCAACTGGGCTTGTGCCACTCCCTGATGCCCGTGAGCCGGCCCGAACCCACCCCCAACGACTATTTTTTAAAAAGGAGGCCTTTGATTGTTCACCTTTTTTAAGTCATTGGATCTTTTTCGAATGATCATGGGCCATCAATGTTAAAAAATAGTCGTTGGGGGTGGGCTCAGACTCAGGGTCAGGCTCAAGCTCAAGCTCGGGCTCGACTGGGCTATCCTAAAAATTACCGTTGGTGGGTTATGGGGCAGCCTCAGCCTCGGGCTGGCCTGCAGCCTTCAAGGCGGCGATCCATGTCTGGTCATGTAATTTTTGAACTTAAGTCTAGTTTAAGTCGAGCCAAACTACTACAGTAGCGAGTCTCGGGCCAAACTCGAGAGCCATCCAAGGACCATGTGCCAAAATTACACCCATAATTGATACACTCAATGGTAAGTCCAGCATTTAATATATATCTTTTTAGTTATGAGATTAAAAAAAATAAAAGAAAAGTAATAAAACACTTGTTGGCCATTGAATAACTTCCTTTTGACTTTTTGAATAATATGCCTTTGACTTTTGTATTCCATTGCCACATCTTGTTATGTCCCATCTAAATCTGGTTTTTGTCTGAATCTTTGCAGAAGAAAAAGAAGCAATTAGCCCACTACATTTATGAATCTTACTAAATCATTAAACGTAGCGATTGTTCGCTCTTTAATCGGTGATAAATTCGTCGACAGTTTAATTAATAACCTATTTTAAGTAGAGAAAAAATTGAATCAATAATGGTTGAAAGATATAAATATGGTAGCTCTAGGTGTAGCCGAAGCTAAAGCTTCACAATGGTCCACTAGCAACTTGCTAAAGCAATAAGGTTTGAAAAGGGTACTGGTAGCTCTAGCTGTAGCTAAAGCTAAAGCTTCACAATGGTCCATTCGCCAACTTGTACAACTAAGTCTCTATTTGGCTTAGTTATTTTTTTAAAGATAATTAATTAATTTTTTTCACATCTTTCTACATCTATTTTTTTACCAAAAAAAAACTAAAAAGTCAAAAAACCCACAAATAAGTTAGGTCAAACACACGCTAAGGCCCTGATTTGCAACATTGACTTTTTAACTTTTTGGCGTTTGCTTTTTGGCTAAAAATGCCAAAAAGTCAAGATTATCTATTTAGGAAAAAAAAATAAAAAAACTAAAAAATCAAATCAAAACATAAACTTTCAGAATATTATATTCAAATTTTTACCACTTTTAAAAAATAATAACACATTTTTATTCATAATTTATTTGCTACAATTACCAATTACATATAAAATTGTCCACTTTGAATAAAAAGCAAAAAAATAACTTTTTACCCAAACAACCAATTTCATAAAAGTTAGTTTAAAAGTTAAATTACCAAACAACCTATTTTGAACTCAATTTAGGTTTTTAGCTAAAAACACAAAAGAGCAAAAAAACTAGCTTTTAAGCAAGTTGACATTCCGGGCCTAAGTCCCAACTTTATGTTAATAAAAAAACAAAAATTCCCGAAGTCGAATATTTTTAACTATTATAACTAAAAATGAAAATTCAAATGTTTCTTTAATTAGTGACACTAATTCAAATTAAAAACTTGACAAAGGAACATAAAGTTACTGTAAATTCTCAAAATAAAAACGCTTGTAGTAGTTGCAATTTTTTGTTATTTTATAAATTTTAGTTTTATTTTGTAAAAGTTACTAAACTAGTTTACCTTTAATATAGATCTAAAAAATATAGTGTTTTGAATATATTATAAAAATTATAGTCATGTTGAAAAAAGAATTTATGAGATATTTTTATTGTTTTTATTTAGCTACTAAAACAAATTTTTACGGATTTATTTTTAGCCTCTTTACGAATGTAATAAATTCAAACGACATAAATTAAGCTTTTGTTTGGCAACAAATTTAAAGTTGGCTTAAAGTTAGTTAAAAGTTGGCTCTTTGCTTTTTTTCTGAAAAGCTTAAAAAACTAAAAAGTTTTGTTTTTTAATTCAAAAGCTTTTAGCATTTTCTTCTTTCTACATATTTTTTAAATATTTTTTAAAAATATTACAACTTTTATTATACACATCTATTTTTTAAAAATTATATTTCTTAAATCTGCTCATCAAAATCTATAAAACAAGATTCATATTGAATTTAAAATTATCTAAAAATAAATTTTAAAAATTATAACAATTTTAAACAAAATATTTTGCCGTTTACCTTAAACCCACTTTAAGTCTTTAGCTTAAAAGCCACCTATATCTCAACCAAACGAGTTTTTTAGCTTTTTAACTTAAAATTACTTAAAATTTATTGCCAAACGAACTCTAAGATATTGAGTTCAAAACATCAACATGTTGTTGAACTCAAAAGTCTCAATTAAATGTTTTCAAATGATTTCTTACATAACTTCACATTCCATCATAACTTCCCACTCCAACATGATTTCTCACATACATTTGAAAAAAAATTATTTTTTTATATTTTTTTATGTTTAATTTTTAAAAAATTAAATCTAAAAAAACAATTGACAGCTTCCCTAAGTCTAGTTTTTCTATAAAAATACATTCTCTTCTTCTGTCATTTATAAAGAAAAACAAAAATTGAAAAAGGCAAAATATATTTTTTTAAAAGGAAAGCTAAAATAGATCGCATTGTTAGTGTTAAATAAAAAAACTAGTTAAAATTAAATAATAGGTAATTAACTAATTAATTTGACTAATATTGATGTGGATGTTCTAATAGCATAGACAGAAGTCTCATTAAATACTAAGGTAAACTTATGATAGTTCTACTCTATAAGGTCTAAACTCAAACCGACCCGACCCGACCCGACCCTGCCCAATTTTTACCATCTAAGTCCGCTCGGGCTTCAACACAAATTTGGCAAACTGGGCCAGCCCAACCAATTTTTTTCTTACGTCCATGATGTCCCACATTTAATTTTTGTTAGGTGTGCAATATTTTAAAATATTTTTAACCTTATACTCCGCATAGGAATGGCAATAGAGCAGAGCGGGGTCGGAAATTAGTTCTCTATCCCCGTTTCCTATTTGATCGGGGCAAAAACGAAAAAAAATATTAGAGAAGTAGTGAAAAACGGGACGGGTACATAGATATTTCGGTTATGATTTTTAAAGTTTAAAAGAGTAATATTAATAAAAGTTATAAATAATATAATAAATAAATAATAATAATTTATGAATTAATATAACTAAATAAACAAAATATAAGAAATAAAAAAATTAGAGATAAATATAATATTTTAATATTTTAGACTTATTATATTTATAAAATATATATTTTATACATATATTAATATTTAAAAAATATTTATTTAATGTAATCGGGGCGGGGCGAAAAAAACGGGAAAGGAAAAGCAAATACCATTCCCACCCCGCTTGTTATTGAAGGCGAAAAAAACCTAACAAAACAGGACGGGAACGGGAGAAATCACCATCCCTGTATGGAAGCACTCTTTGTAACTAACAATAACTAATTTGAAAATAGATTTTTTGATGTAAGGTCCATAAGTAACATTTCGTACAATACTAGATTCAACAAAAAATATTTTGATTCTTAAAATTTATTGTATAAAATTAGATCAAAATACCCAACAAATAGATAAATTTATCTATTTTGCATAGTAAATAGATAATTTGCTATGCAAAACAGATAAATATGCAAATAATAAATTTATCTATTTGCGTACAATATATATATATATATATATATATATATATATAATCGTGTTAGATTTTTTTCTTGATATTTAAATATTTATTGTCCTCAAAATGACATCGGTGTTCCTATTATTTTTTTA
Organism: Heliamphora pulchella; assembly: GCA_032270985.1. Taxonomy (NCBI): domain Eukaryota; kingdom Viridiplantae; phylum Streptophyta; class Magnoliopsida; order Ericales; family Sarraceniaceae; genus Heliamphora; species Heliamphora pulchella. The sequence continues at coordinate 44,656 of JAULJZ010176117.1, forward strand.
TCAAAAGAAATAAATATGTTTGAAAAGAAATGAACTACCACCGATAGTAGTAAATTTCAATATGTTCACCCTCCCAATAGAACAATTATATTAGGTTTAAGAATTAAGGCTCGTCCTTTCTTTGAATTCGATGAACATATTCCTCAACAATTAAATTATATATATATATATATATACACACACACACACACAGCAAAATCAAAAAGAAGCAAACAAGGGCCAATGAAGGAATAATAAGGAACGACGGTACCGCAGGGCCATGGACGATCTCGTCGAGAGCTCGATAGGTGCATGAAGTAAGGGGGATTTTATCTATAAAATTACCAAGTATTAAATTAAAGGACCTTAGGGTCACGGCCTGCTAGCTCACGTGACACTGAAAGACATTGGAAGGGCTTGCATAATGCAGTTCAAGGCACTAGAGTTTGTGGAAGGTTCCAGAATGTGCTGGAAAAAACCAGAGCGTGGAAGAATCTTGAAACTCCCAGAGAGCTCTAGAGGAGTCTGGAACGTTCCAGAACAACCTGAAAGGCTCAAGACGACCTTAGAAGAATGTGGAAGACTCATCTAGTCCTAGAGCATTGGAGAACATTCTAGAGCATAGTAGAAAAGTATAGAAGCCTAGATATTTTCTAGGAAGATTCTGGAGGGCAAACCTTAGCCCTTGGATGAAAACGATCTCCAACGTCCATTGAAGAGATGGAGGCTTATATAAGGGAGGGAGGTCTCATTTGTGAGATCAACTAAGTGAGTGAGACTTAGAGAGCTCTAGTGATAGTGTAAGTAAAGTGGGAGCCTATGAGCTTGTAATCACTTGAGAGCGAGAGTCTTATAGCCTTGTACAAAGCCTTGTATACCATTTCTTGTGTAGGGAAAGATCCCTTACCCAAGTGTGTGTGTCTCTTTTGTGAAAGGGAGAGGTGAGCCTCTTGATCTTGAGTAAGGGGGAGGCTGACTTAGACATCCGGGTGCGCTGTCTAAGTGCCGCATGGGGTGCAAGTATACGAGAAAGTCTTGACCCATGACAAGTGGTATCAGAGTAAAAGTCACGATAGGGTATACATGGCGGCCTCAGGCAACGAGGGTGTGGCGGTTGCAACTCTTCCAAAGGGTAAGAAGACATCAAACAAAGACATAATTGCATCAATAGAAGCACAGCTTAACGCAATTGAGAATGTCATCGTGGATCGACTCATTAAGCTTGAAAAAGCTTTGGTTGGACCTGGTAAGCCTAAGTCCCGCGTTAGTGACTTCTACACTCTCTTCGCTGATCTCATCATTAGGGTGGAGGAACTCGAGGAAAAAGTGAAATCCTTCGAGGAACGGATGACCACATCCCTAACCGAGCTAGTTAAGGATGATCATGTCCAAGTGGAGACCTTAGAGACGAGGATGGCTAGTTTGGAGTTGGAAATAAAGCTATGCAAAAAGGTGATTGTTGCTGGTAAAAGCATTGGGTTAACCACCAAAAAGAAGAAGGTTCGTGCTCCCAAACCTAAGAGTTATAATGGTGCCAGAGATGCCCGTGAGATTGATAATTTCATCTGGAGTTTGGAGTGATACTTCAACAATGTCGACATCGAGGATGAAGACGAAAAGGTGCAAACCGCTACTTTGTACCTCATCGATACAGCTATGTTATGGTGGATGAGGCGCCATGCTGACATAGAAAGAGGGCTGTGCCACATAGACACTTAAGCAGAGTTGAAGAGAGAATTGAAGAAGCATTTCTATCTGGATAATGTCGAGTTCCTAGCTTATAGAAAACTCCATAAGTTGAGGCACGATGGGTCCTTGAGGGACTACGTGAATGAGTACTCAACGTTGTTGCAGGAAATCCCTAACATAGCTGAGAGGGAGGCGCTCTTCGGCTTCCTAGACAGCCTACAACCCTGGGCGGTGTGAGAGTTACAGAGTCGTGGGGTGAAAGACCTCTCGATTGCCTTAGTAGAGGCGAAGAAGCGGGAAGACTTCAAAGCTCTAGGGAAACCCAGAGGAGGAAGGGACCACCATGTCAGAGGTGGGGGAGTTCAGCACTCGAAGAAGGTTAATAGTGGGAAATTGTCTCCAACGACCACCGATGATGAGCACAGTGAGACAGAGTCGCGAAAAGGGAGGGGCGAGATGAAAAAGGGACAACGCCTTGTGAAGAAGTCGAAAGCAGGGAAGAAAGGAGTGCGGTGTTTTCTCTACAATGGACCTCACTTGGTGTGGAATTGCCCGCAAAGGAAGGCTCTACGTGCCTTGCAGAAGAAGTCACAAAAGGGTTCTGACAGTGAGAGAGCCTCGGGAGAAGAGGCACAACTTGGTAGTATGCAACTTCTTAGGTCAATCACCAAGAAAAATGAGAAAAAGCAGGAACCCAGGAGTATTAAGAGCAAGAACGTGCTATACGTGACAGTGAGGGTGATAGTGTTCCTTTTGAGATGCTGATCGACACTAGAGCCACCCACGACTTTGTCAGTGTCGAGGAAGTAAAAAGGTTGGACTTGAAGGTTATAAAACAAGACAAGGGTTGGTCTAAATCAGTGAATACCAAGGCCAAGCCGATCCATAGAGTAATAAGAAGCACCGACATAGCCATCGGGAGCTGGTATGGACTGATAGAGTTCTAAGTGATTGAGTTAGATGATCATTCGATGATATTTGGGATGGACTTCATGAGAAAGATAAATGCTATACCTATCCCACACATGGCAACAATGTTTCTATTATTTGGAGAGATGTCGTGCAGTGCCCTACTAATGGCGAAGACACAACTACTCAAAGAGAAGGCACTTGCAGCTGTGCTAAAAGGCATGGGAAGGGGTAACATAATGCAATGTAAGACACTGAAGGTTTGTGGAAAGTTCCAGAAGGCGTTGGAAGGATCCAAAGAGTGGAAGAATCTTGAAACTCCCAAAAAGTTTTGGAAGAGTCCGGAATGTTCCAGAACAACCTGGAAGGCTCAAAAAAACCTTGGAAGAATGTGGCAGACTCATCCAAGTCCTAGAATATTGGAGAACATTTTAGAACATAAGAGAAAAGTATCAAAGCCTAAATATTTTTATATTTTATAAAAATATAATTTTATAAAAATTATATTTTTAAACTCTACTCGTCAAAGTCTATCAAACAAAATCTATATTAAATATAAAATTATATAAAAATAAATTTTTAAAAATTATAATAATTTTTTTTTTGATTTATAGTTCTTTTGG
>JAULJZ010176118.1:0-23373 GCA_032270985.1 Heliamphora pulchella
ACTTTTTTTTTAAAATTTTGTCATTATTAGTTTTTTATGAAATGATAAACTTATGAATGAGAAATTTTAGTGTAATTTTTTTCTAACATTATGAAATATTTTTCATATCTTGATGCAAGATATGAGAAAATTATCGTGTATATATATATTTTTAAAGCTGTATCTTTATCTTGATGATGCGTGTGTATAAGAATATTTCCATCTGTAATGTATGAGAAATTTTTAATAATATTTGTATATATGAGAAAATTTTTATCTCGTGATATATGAGAAATGTTCTTATAGCATGTGTATATATAAGAATATTCTCATTTTGTTATATATGAAAAATTTCTCACAACATGTGTGTGTATGAGAATATTCTTATATTGTGATATATGAGAAATTTCTCATATATTTGATGCGTAAAAAAAGGAAAACTATCTAATTTGAAAAAAAAAACAAAAAGCTAATTTTTTACCCATTGAATAAATTTTAAAAAAAATAATTTAAAAGTTAATAAACTTTTTTTTCTTTTTTTCTAATCTTTTTTGCTTCTTGGATTAGTCTGATTTTTGAAATATTTTTGCTTTTTTATAATAAAACAAATGTAAAAGTATAATTATTTTAATTAAAGTTAAAAAAATTTATTAAAGATAAAAAAAATTTCTATAAAAGTTTTAAAGCAATTTTTTTTTAAAAATAATTAACAAAATTGAAAAAAATAATGAGAAACTTTTTTAGATTTGACATTAATTTTTTAATTTTTAAGAGTACGGAAAAATTGTCACTAAAAAAATAAAAGTACAAAAAAGCTAAAGTCCAATCTACTATTAGCTTATTATTTCAAAACTTGGTGGAAGAATTCTTTTCGATCAAATGTTTCGGAAAGAATAGCATCACTCTATTAAAAAAAAAAAAAAAAAGCTAGAGAAATCACATTTGACACCTCAGTAGGAAGAAGTATTATAAAGAAACTGATATGGGTCTCTCTATTCATGCTTTTCTCCATAACCCTTCCTTCTCAGCTCTCTCTAACCTCTCCTATTCTATTCACATCTTTTGAAAGAGCTCATAAGCTGGTGTGAAGGAAAAGAAAAGAAAAGAAAAGAAAAAGGAGATTTTGTTCCTCACAAAATCCCAAATAAGTGGTGGTGCCGTGGTGGCGTGTGGGGGTGGGTGGTGGTGGCCAAGTGATGCGCGCAGGAGCTTGTGCGGCGGCGCAGCAGACCCTCACGGCGGAGGCTGCTTCCGTCTTGAAGCACTCTCTCATCTTGGCCAGGCGGCGGGGCCACGCGCAGGTCACTCCCCTCCATGTCGCCGCCACTCTCTTGACCTTCAGCCCCCCAAGACCCACTCTCTTCAACACCGCTTGTCTCAATTCCGCCGATGATCCGACGCCCCTCCTCCACCACCACCAACCTCCCTCCCCCCTCCTCCATTCCAGAGCTCTCGAGCTTTGCTTCAATGTGGCGCTGAACAGGCTACCAACAACACCTTCACCTCTCTTCCAATCCCAACCCTCCCTCTCCAACGCTCTGATCGCGGCATTAAAGAGAGCACAAGCGCACCAGAGACGGGGCTGTATTGATCATCATCAGCATCAGCACCAGCCGATTCTAGCCATCAAAGTGGAGATAGAACAGCTTATTTTGTCCATTTTAGATGACCCTAGTGTGAGTAGGGTTATGAGGGAAGCTGGATTTTCTAGCACATTAGTTAAGAGGAACTTAGAGGAATCATCACCACCTTCTTCTGTTTTTCAGTGTTACATTAATAGTAGCTATGGTGGGGTTTATTCTTCTCCTTGTTCTCCTTCTCCTCCTTCTTCTTCTCCTTCTTCTCCTCCTAAAACCCATTTCTTGACTTCCAATTCTGAGCCAAACGCACTTCTTCATTTTTCCAATAATCATCAGAAGGAGGAAGAACTCTCAAGAAATCGTCTCACAGATTTAGGTTCTGTTAAGGAAGAAGATGTCAAGTTGGTTTTTGAGGTCTTGTTGAGGAAGAAGAAAAGAAGGAACCCTGTCATACTTGGTGACTCTGTGAGCATCACTGAAGGGCTTGTGGCAGAATTAATGGATAGGGTGAAGAAAGGAGGTTTTCCTGATGAGTTGAAACCAGTTCATTTTATCAAATTTCAGTTCTCGTCAGTAGTGCCATTGAGGTTGATGAAGAGAGAAGAGGTGGAGGTGAAGCTAACAGAGCTGAAAAGGAAGGTGGATTCTCTTGCATCAGGAGGAGGAGGAGTCATTATCTATACAGGAGACCTAATGAAATGGACAAATGTTGATGACACAGGAGTTTGTGATGATGATCAGAAAGGTGGAGAAGGATGGTTGTCCAATAATGGAGGACTCTCTGGTTATAACCCAGTTGATCATCTTGTTGAAGATGTGGGAAGGTTGCTTTGTGATTACAGGAAATCAAACACTAAAGTTTGGTTAATGGCCACTGCAGATTACCAAACCTACATGAGGTGTCAGATGATGAAGCAACCTTCCCTTGAGGTCCAATGGTCTCTCCAAGCAATTTCTCTTCCATCATGTGGACTTGGGTTGAGTCTCCATGCTACCAAGTGAGTTAAATCAATATTTATTTATTTATTTTACTTGCAAAGGCCAAGCTTCCAAATTCTTATACCTCATTTGATATCCGAGTCCCTGACAACTTGGTTAAAACTTTTAGTGCAACTCAATTTCTTTGTTTGTTTAATTTCATGACCAAAAATTAATACAATGTAGTTTGTTTGTTTGTTTGTTTGGTCGATTAATTTTTTATTATGAGCTTCTATATAAGTTATATAGTATGTATGATATTAAATGAGAGGATATCCAATAAGACTTGTTGTATTGTGGGGAATTTTTTAGACTATTTATTACTTTATACAATGATTAAAAATAATTATGTTTGATAATTCAATTATTTCTAATATAATCTCGTTATTGATCCTATTTAATCAAATATAATCTAGTCCTAACATTTTTCCAATCTCTTTAAGATAATTCAAAGATCAAACAAGCCTTAGGAAACCCAGGGACATCCCACTGTGTAAAAAGTAACCTTGTCGAGACATATAAATCACTGTCCCTTTGTTTCTTAATAATTTGTCTGGATATATATACTAGTACTGTCAGACATTTCAAGTTAAAAATTAAACAGGAAAACTAATTTAAGATTTTCATGGGTGAAGCTGATCTTTTTATTTTTATTCATTTTTTTGTCTTTTTATTTTTATTCATTTTTGGGAAATCATTGTTGATTGTAACTTTGTTCAGTTTTCTTTGACAATTTTTGTAAGTAAAAACTACACAGGAGAAAAATATATATATATTAAAGACTTGGTGAACCTCCAACTACATGAATTTGAAATCCATTAATTGGTGTTTTGCAGTGTCCATGACTCGTCTCAAGTGCTGGAAACAAAGTCTTTTTGTGGAAAGGAGGAACAAGATAATCTCACATGCTGTGCAGAATGCACTTCCAAATATGAAAAAGAAGTTGGGTTGATGAAATCTGGCCAGCATAAACCTTCACTCTACATAAGCTCTTGTACTAACACCAGGGACATGAATAAAGGTTCAACTCAATTGCCTCACTGGCTGCAATCACAAGTCACTGAAATTCAAAAGGTAACAAGATCAATGTACAAGACACTATTTTTTGTATAATTATCCTATTGCTTTTTTTTTTAATAACTAGGGCGTCTGTGGTAGAACCCAGCCCAATTGGGTTCGAGTTACCTCACATCTGTACGACAAAGAACTAATTTTGTAGCCCAAGATTTTAATAATCGGGTAACCTGTAATGACCCCATGGGCATTTGACCTTTTAAACACAGTTAAAGTTTTTATCAGTTGAGCTACCACTTAGGATTATATAGTTGTCCAATTGTTCAAATCGTCCATGAATCAAAAATAACCACGGCTGCCACTTCCTATGCGTAACAATTAATTATGATCGAGGTCCTGTAATTGGATCAAGTCACACTTTTTTGTCTTTAGTGATTTTTTATTTTGATATTTAACCTTTTTTATGAATTAGAAAAATAAAAATTTATCAAAATATATAAGCAACCTTATTTTTAGTGAAATGAAACAAGGCCAGAGCTATAGAAATAGCAGTTCTTTACCTGGTGGCTGGTGCATATAATTCTTTCTCATTCCCTCAAAATTTCAGGGTGATTTGCTTGAACTGAGGAGGAAATGGAACAGATTGTGCCAAGAACAACACCACCCAGGCAGCCATATTCAGAAACATGGAGGGTCCTACTCCTTTTTAAACAATCAAAGCTTATCTGGGAAGAGCAACAATGCCTACAAATCATCATCATCTCCATGGTGGGATACCCAGAACATCATCTTCCCAGACTCGAGTTCCATCTCTTTTGCCCATTCGACCTTGAAACCGAGCCTCCCTGCCTGTTCTCTGCAACCCCGTTTCAGACGCCAACAGTCGTGTCATATCGAATTCGGTTTCAGCAATGGGAAGAACAAACAACAATTCCCAGAACCAAACTTGGATTCTCTGAAGAAAACTCATGGCAAGGAAGTAAAAATCACGCTTGCTCTCGGCAGTTCTCAGTTCTCCGAAAATGGGAAATCGTTAGAAGAAAGGAAAAGTGACATGATCAAGAAGTTGCAGGAGGATCTGCCGTGGCAATTGGAAAACATTCCTTCGATAGTAGAAGCTTTGGTCGAATTCGAACCGGTGAAGAAGGAGACTTGGTTGCTGATTCATGGGAACGATTCGGTAGGAAAACGAAGATTGGTGCGCGGAATTGCAGAATATGTGTTTGGCTCGGCGGATTTTCTCTTCCACATGAACATGAGAGAGAGTGTGGATAAGATGGGACTCCGGTGTGGAAAACTGGAAAGAGCTTTAAGAGATCATGAAAAGCTCCTTGTTCTGGTGGAAGATGTTGATTTTGCCGACACCCAGTTCATCAAATTTCTTGCCGATGGGTTTGAAACTGGGAAATTCGGAGAATGGAGAAGAGAAAAGGAAGGAAAATCAGGGAAAACCGCAGTTTTTATCCTGACAAAGGGTGATTCGACAAGCTCTGGAGATGGAAAGGATTTGGATTCCGTGATCCAGATCAAATTGGAGGTCAGTGAAACGATTCCCAAATCTGAAAACAAGAGGAAAACTGAATGGGAATCGCCAAACAAGGCCAAAAACCGAAAAACAGACGGAAAAGAAAGTACTTGTCCCATTGGTACCGAGAGGGAGAAAGCTAGAAAAGAGTTCTCGAGGCAGTCAAGCTCCAATACCCTCGACCTGAACATCGAAGCCGACGATGGGAAAGACGAGAGTGAAGCCAAAGCAGGAGATTTCAGCCCGGTTTCGAGCGGTTTGACTCGCGAAACTGGGCGCAATCTCCCGAGCCCATACGGGTTCCTTGAACTGATCGAGAACCAGTTCGTATTGGATCGGGATTCAACTCGGGACAGCCTGATAAAAGAGATGGTTTTGTCCAGAATCAAAGGGTGTTTTGAGGAGGTGTTTGGAAGTGAAGGTTCCCTGACAGGTTTGTTTGGCGGTGTGGAAGAGTTGTTGTTGGAGGAGTTGTTGGTTGGTTTTGGGTCTTTTCTGAACAAGCTGTTTGATAAATGGCTGAAAGAGGTTTTTCAAATGAGTTTGGAAACGGTCAGAGTTGGCGGGAAGGAGGGGATGAGGAGTATTAGGGTCTGTTTGGGAAGCAAAGGAATGAGTGGGTGGGAAAATAGTAAGGGGTTCATGGGCTGCAAACTCCCCAAGAAAATCCAAATTTCTTTTACGGGTTGAAGGGTTTAAAAAAAAAAAAAAAAAAAAAAGAAAAGTTCTCCTTGTGGAAGCAAACAGCCAAGGTTCTTAATAGAATTGTCTTTATCTTTTCGTTTTTTTTTTCCTTTTATCTATATTTTTTCTTCTAGTGTTCCCATGTCTTTTTCCTTCTTACAATTCTTTCTGTCTGTCTCTCTCTCTCTCTATGAATTAATTTTGGTTTTCTAAAAAATATTAGGTTTACAAATTAGCCAAATAATATGTTGTTCAAGCATAACTAATTTTAAAAGTCATTGTTCAAGCATAACTTTTTTTTTTTGATCAGCAAACGAAACAAATATTATTATAACAAAGCCAAAGGGATGAGAATAGCATGAAAGGCTTCTAGAAAGCCAAAAACGAAACTCCAAAAGTTGCATACATGCTATACTAAAGACCCAAGGCAAGAGACAAAGATACTCTGCGTGCTAATGAGAAGTCAACACCAACAAAAGACAAAATAAGGCTATACTAAGACAACTTCAAGTTTCTTACAGCCTGGATTCCATACAAAAAACTCATCCATGGTGAAAATATGACCCTTCATGTTAGCTAGGATCCATGATCTAACTCTAAATTTAATCAGCTCACATAGATCTTCTCATATCAAAGCCTTTTGATTGAATAGCACTTGATTCCTTGCCAACCATATGGACCAGAGAGTTACATATACCAAAATCAGCCATTTTTTATTTGCCAAACTTCTCGTGGGTTGAGCCAGCCACCATGTTTGAAAGTCATCAACTGAGCCAGGGCTTACCCACTCACAGCCCCACCAGCTAATCAAGTGGCACCACACTTGCCACACTTTGAAGCAAGTTAAAAGAAGATGGGAGCTGGACTCCATTGATGATTCACAAAAAGGGCAAGATGAGGAACTGTCTTTTGGAGGAACATACTAATGCCAAATTTTATTTAAGGTTGAGATTGGTCGCCAACTGTTTTGAATGATGATCCTGCGGAAAAACTTGGAAAAGAAAAGACCACTTTTGTCAGCTAACCACAATAGCTTATCTTTTTGCGATGGATCCATCTTCACATTCCTAAGGTCCACCAGTAATAAGCTCAATGCTTTTTGTTCCCATTCAAACAAATTTCTGCGAAAGCTTAAGCACCACTAAGAGGCCCTATGATCACACTGGTATATGTCTTTGACAGAGGCCATTTTTTGACTTGATAATGCATACAATCTTGGGAATTTGGTTTTGAGGGATATATGAGCAACCCACACATACTCCAAAAATAGGGTTGAAGCTCCATCTCCTATGACTACTCTACAATTGTCTAAATAGAGAGGTCCAATGGCATTTGTAGCCTTACCTTAATTCAAAATGGCTTTCCATACATTTGAGGGCTTCTTATCTTGCATATTAGCTGGGAACCAGTTTGTTGAAGGATCATCATATTTGAGCTGAATGATCTGCCTCCATAAAGCCTTCTTCTCAGTACCAAGTCTCAACCACCATTTCATAAGTAGAACATAATTTAAAAGGTTTAGGTTGGGGATGCTAAGCCCACCTAGCTCCTTAGGTTGGGATACTTGCCCCCAACAAACCAGATGCAATTTTCTTTTCTCTGTGGTGCCACCCCACAAGAACCTACTCTGCAACTTTATAAGAGTCTTAGACACAGCCTTAGGCATCTTATGTATAGACAAATAATAAATAAGCATGCTGGCTAATACTGAATTGGTCAATTGTACTCTTCCAGCTAGAGAGAGCCATTTCCTCTTCCAAGGTTTAAGCTTGTTGTTGAATTTGGCAATAAGGGGTTCCCAACACTTAAGGGACTTTGGGTTATAGCCAATATAGAGGCCCAAGTATTTAAAAGGTAAAGAGAGAGTGGCACATTGGAACAGGTCAGCAAAATCCTAGAGCTTGGTGTTTGATATACCCACAGCACACATGACACTTTTATGGTAGTTAATCTTTATACTAAACACCAACTCGAAGCATTAGAGGATCTTTCTTAAGCTCTTAAATTCTTATACATTGTCATTACAAAATAGGATCGTATCATCAGCGAATTGAAAGTATGTTATACTTAGACCCTGGCTACCCAAACTAACTCCCTGGATAAGGCCTACCTATTTGACTGATTCCAACATGATGTTTAACCCTTCAGCTGCTAGGTTGAACAAGTAGAGGGGAGATGGGATCAACTTGCCTGTCTAGGTTGTGAATGAGAGCCTCCACATTCTTGACCTTATCTTCAGAGTTGCCAAAAACTTCTTTATTCCATAACTTAATGGCTGCCTTCAAGCATTGGATTTTCTTGTGAAGAATAAAACCTCCCCAGTCCATCACAAAAGAAGAGTTCCAGGTATACTTAACAATCTCTTTAAAAGAATTTGACTTTAGCCAGGAGTTAAAGAACTTGAAAGGATTTGGGCCCCAATCCACAACTTCGTCAGATAAAATATAAGGCAATGATCTAAACAAGATCTGGGTAGGCCCCATTGTGTTGGCCTGAATTTTTGTAGCCATTGATCATCATAGAGGAATCTATCCAGCCTGGACCAAGAAGCCTCATGTTGCATATTAGACCATGTGAATCTTCTACCAAACATTGGACTGTTGATTAGGTGAGCTTCATGGACCATGGCTTGAAACTCCCTTATGCCACCCTAGGCTCTAGTGCAACCATATCTGTCATAAATGCTAAGGACCTCATTGTAGTCTCCACCAATGTACCATGGTATGTCACAGTTGGTTATGAGAAGTCTTAGTTTCTCCCAGATGGTAGCCCTTTCAAGCTTGTCATTTGGGACGTAAATGTTTCCCACCATGCATCAAAGCCATCTGTTAATGTGCCCCTCATAATTATGTAGTGTTTGTGAATAAGATGTTCGATAAGATGGAAATACCCAGGGTCCTAAAAGGTAACTAGCCCACAGATGCTCCTTGTTAATTTTTTTCCAACCACTCACACTCCTCTTGCCCCCATATGGTCTTGATTCTCCTCATGTCTAGTGTCTCCCACTAGATTTTTTGTATGATGAGAACATGTGGCCTCATAATAAAACGTAATTTCTTCACAGCCCCTTTATGTTCCATGAAAGGATCTTCATTAAGGTATGGATTGACCTGCATCATTTAGCAGCAGGGTGTCTTCAATAGAATTCTTCTCCATGATTCGATCTATAAGCAGCTCATGATTCTCCCCAAAAATGAGGCCTATGTGTTTACCAGTCTCAAGAACCAATAAATCCTCGTTTCTAATCAAAGAATTACGATTCTAGTAATCAGATGTTGAGAGGGAGGTTTGATCGATCACCACCTTAGCTTTTTTTTTTTCTGGGATTTCTTTTTTTCTTTCTCTAAGTTCCATGAAGCCCATCTCCATCAGAAACTTCTTCTTTTTCTGTTTGGTGAAATTTTGGGTTCTCGTGTCACCAACAAGGCAATTTCTGTCCCTGCCAATTGATGTGTCTTTTTGCTGTGTTCTGCCAAAAGGTGATCCATCCATGTCCCCAAACCCCAGAGTAGGTTTGTTTCTAATCATCGTTGGGTTCAATGTGTTGGGAGACTCTCCAAACATCTCGTCCAAGTTTGATTTCAAATTCAAATTCAGAGGATCCAAACTTTCCTCAGCTGCTACCAGAGCTTTCGTGGCATTAGTTTGATCCACATCATGCTGGGTCTGATTCATCCATGTGGCTAATGTGAGCCAAATCATCTAACGCCCCTGAACCTCCATCACCTTGCTTTTATGGTTTTTACTAGAGTGTGAAGACATGGTAGCCTTCTCATCCAGAGCTAAGTCTTCAATGCTATTGTTTCCACTGCCTGTGTTTGTTTCACCATAAGAGACATTCCTTGATTGAGGAGTGGTGCCCTTAGTGTTTGAACCCCAAATGTATAGTTTTTGAAACCCAACCTCTAAACACCTTATGGAATAGATCATATAACCCACTTTGAGATTGATAAATTGACTTATGATCTCCTTATGGTCTGTGATAATGAGCACTCTGCCAACCTATAGATCGTTTTTTGCTGTTGTGTTTTCATCAACTTGAATGACATGGCCCCATTGTTCGCCAATGTTTGAGAAGGTTGTCTCATTCCAAACATGGAGTGGGGCACCTTCAATGGTAAGCCACACCCTTCTTGAGAGATTAAATTCTCTGTAACTCCACCCATAAACTACATCAAACCAGATTTCCAACCACTTCTTGGCATTTGAGATGAAGTCTCTTTTTTCCTCAACATCATGAAACTGTATACGCACCTTATTACTTCCAAGGGGATTGATTCTAATAATGAACACACCCTCACTTCTCATAGCTTCGTATAACTATGCTATTTGATGAGTATCCCTCACTATGCCTATTGTGCAGCATTTAAGCCATTCCAAATCAGTGTCTCCAGCAGCTACCGACTTGATGTCTTGCTTCCTACTGTTATAAGGTAGTGATTGCTGCGGTTTGTGATTATGAGTAGGCCCACTGCTTGTAGATCCTCTATCTCTGTTATCCCTGGCTTGATTCTTAGCTTTTGGCCCACGGCTATGTTCAAGATCAAAATGCGCTTGTTTGACAGATAACACCTTATCTATGCATCTGACTCCATCGAAGCTTTTAATTGCATGGAATGCCTCACAGGCACTCCTGAACTTAACGAAGCCAAACCTAGAATGACTCCTCCACCTTCTCTTGTTTGGGATGAATGCCTTTAAGACGAAGCCACAGTTTTGGAAAGTTCTTCCAAGCCATTGGCTATGGATTTGGTCTGGAAGGTTATCTATAAAGATGGTGGAAATTTTTATTTGGGTTCTCTCTCTAAAGTCCCCTCTCTCTCTCCAACGTTCCCTCTCATCGTTTTTTCACTCCAATGTTTTAATTGCACACTTTATTTTATTGTTCAAGCATAACTAATAATTAGGTTTGAATATCTCCTCCACCACTACCACTACCACTACTATCCCCCTTAATTATCTCCCCACCACTCCTCCCACAACCACCACCACTATTGTTGTCGCCATCGCCACAGCCCCCGTCGACGTCGGCATCGCCATCACCATTGCCACCATTAATTGACTTCATCACTGCTGCCCCCATTGCTACTATTGCCGCCATCGTCACCATAGATTTTGCTATCCCTACCGCCACTGTCAAGCACCAGGCAAAACCACCACTGCTGTCGCCATTTAAAATTGACTTATGCTATTTTTTTGTGAAATCAAATTTGGTTTTATGATGTATTAGCGGCCGCAGCACAAACTTTAATTACATAAGAACATTTTTTTAAAATACTATTTTTTCGGTAATTAAGCGTGTATTAACCAAAATAATAGATATATAATGAGACGTGATAAGCTATCCCATGGCCAATAAGATAATAGTTGAGTAAACTATCAAAAATAAAAATACCATAAGCAAAGCCTTTCACAATTCGAAGAGCTAAAAAGACATAGAACTATAATATACTTTTTACAAGGCTTTAAGCATGATTTGTTAGAGTTATTAGCAGGAATAGTTAATTTTTCTCTACAAGCAAAAAAGTTTCAATTCTCTCTACGGTTTGTTTTCTTTAAAAAGTAGAGTTATCCATGGCCAAGAAAAGCCTCCTTCTTAAAAGGATTTTGAAGGCATTTCCAAATGTGTAGATCAATAGAGGGTAAGCTCAAAATTATCCTTAGTTTAGATAGCCAACTTCTCCTCCCTTTTGAGGGAGGAGTCTACTTGATACTTCTCTAACTTCTTATTTTCACTAATAGAAAAATAGAGTACTAGCTTTCCTTCTCACAAGATTCTCTTTGCAATGGGTAGCAACTGCATTTGCCATGTGCTTATTCAATACCTTTCCACTAACACCAATTGACAGGCATAACCAATTGACTGGCACAACTAACCACTCGTATATTTCTTCCCTGGCTCTAAAGGCAACCTTTCATTCATCACCAGGTCTAATGCGAATCTCGTGGTAGCCACTCTTCAAATCCATTTTTGTGAACACTTGTGCTTGCTTTGTTATCTCGTTGCATAGGGCTTAGACTCATTCTAATAAAACCTTAGGATAATGGTTCCTCTCCTTGCCTCCTCAATTCCTCATGCTCTTTTGAACTCATTCAGTAATAGGCTCTGTTATGTAAGTTCGATCCATACATCAGATCAATCTAATGCTGAATATCTCATAGTGGTGGTAGCTCACCGGGAAGCTCCTCTGGGAACATATCACTAAATTCTATTAACAGTAGCATGACAAACTCGAAAACAAATTCAAAAGCCTAAACCATTCCTTGCTAATCAACACGAATACCTTCTTTGTTTCTATTAACTCCTCCTCGAAGTTTGCACTTACTTTTGTCTTCAACTTGTTGTTTGCAAACAATTTCCTTAGTAGGTAATACCATAATCTTTCGTGTCACCAAAGAAAAGGCTGTCGGTATTTGCATGCCCATCATGTTTCACCTTTCGATCGTACTACCATGGTCATTCCAAAACTAGATGGCATGCATTCATAGCAATTACGTCACACCAAGCCTTATCTTTAAATTTCGAACTAACAAAAAAAGACATAAAGCATCATTTAGTCATTTTTACCTCATTGCCCTTCTTCATCTATACTAACTTGTAAGGATCCGGGTGCTTCTCCATTTTCAAGCCTAACTTTTGGATCACCTTTTCGGACACTACTTTCTTGGAACTTTTAGAATCAATAACGAAATAGCACATAATGCCTCCATTGGTGCACGTCGATTGAAAGATGTTGTGCAACCACGCATCTCTTTCAGCCTTTCGCAAAGCAGAACAAGTCTGTCGAACTACTAACAATAGCCCTTGGTCTCTAATGACCTGCTATTCTTGCAAGTTAAAATCTTCCAGATCATATTCAAGAGTATGTGTAGAATCTGCATTTAAATCTTTCGCAGACTCTTTTGTTTTTTAGAACAGGGCCTTCCCATGTCATTTTCCCTTACTAGAAAATCTGTTGTACGGTGACCTAGTTCTCCACATTTAAAACACTTAAACCCAGAAGGGGATGCTCTAGTAACCTACAGTGCTGTAGTTAATCCAGCCACATGTTGCGTGTTAGCCAAAACTAGATTCATGTATGCACGGCTTGAACTACACCTATTAATTATAGTATATCTATGACTGGACTGTTTCTCCTACTATAGAGCCATTTGATGGGCAATAGAGACATAGTCGACAAAAAATAGATTCGTGTATTCTAAAATTATTTTTGCACCCTCAAATATAACGTGATATCAACTATTTGTCTATCTTGAAAGGCTGTTTATAACAATTAGTTAGAAAACTCTATCTTATAATCATCAATAGAATATGAACCTTGTTGCAGGTTCTGCAATTGTTGGTACATTAGCCTTGCATAATTATGCAAGAAAAAAAATAACACATGCGTGCTACTTTAGTTTCTCTCATAAACTAATCTTTTTTTTCTTTTACCTAACTCGAGCAAGTTAGATTTGCTGCTACCATGCTGCAATCCTAGCTAAAAAACTTGTAGCCACCAAAGAAATTCGTTTGGTCTCAGGAACCTTTTTAAAGTCCCTAATTTCTTTGATAACACTAATGAAATCAAGGAACTCTTTTGGCGTTAGATCTTCTTGGAACTCTGACAAGACGATCTTCAATCTAGACTCCTAGTGGCTAGAATTATGGCCATTAACCATAATTTCTCTTCCACTTTCCCTTGGTTGATATTCTGTAAAAGAGTTGGAACCATCATCAGTCAAATCATCCTCCTCTTGAGGATGTGGGTTTGCTAGACGAGGATGAGGCTGATTCAAAACCTCAATGGTTGCAGTCATCTCACTCAATGTTATTATTGCATCTTCGAGTTGTGTTAATTCCATCGCTTAGGCATCTTATGCAAGGATATCTCGCTCATGTACCTCTTCGATAGTGGAAACTTTGCCCCCTCATCCCATCTTGAAAGCACCTCTTTGTACCATGGTTAAATCTGGGACAAAGGTTATGCTTTAATACCAACTAATGCAAGAAATCATATCGGTTAGAAGAACACTAGTATCAAAATCCACAAGTTTGCTTGAACTAGAAATACTCACCATAATATCAAACAAGAATAAGTGAAAACTAGTAGCAAATTCTTACTAATCAACAACCAAATTGTCCTAAGGCTTACATCACATATTTATAGTCCACAAAATATTACCCATACTAGGAATTAAATAGGACAAGAAAACATTTGCCCGTCAAGCCAAAAAAAATGTAGGCATCCAATTTCTAGAGATCTAAAAAACTGGTTTGGTTTAAATGAAAAAATCAAAATAACTATGCCTCAAAAAAAGGAGTCGCCACCTGATTTGTTTTAAGGTCCATGAGTTAAGGTAGGAAAGGAGAAGGTGTTAGACATCCACTTTTGCCCGACCATAAAGTCAACCTCTATTTAAAATGCGTTTGGGTATTAATTATTTTTGATAAATTGGTTTGTTAAACACATATTTATTAATATTAATTCTTTTTATGTGATGACAAATAAATAAATGAATAAACAAAGAATAGAAAATAGTAAAATAAATAGGAATAATATAAAAAGAATGAAACGACTCTATACATAGACCTAAAGATTGCATTAGAGAGAAAGATGAACTGGAATATAGAACCGGAATGAAAGCTAGAGGTCTAGATACGTGGATGTCACATTGTAATTTTAGAACCTCTGATCGCAACTCTATACCTAAGCCACAACTATAGTACTATTCTGGAAGCATATTATTGTTTTAAGATCAATCCAAATTTGGACGGAATATTAAAACAACAAAATGAGCGTATTTAATAAAAATAATGACATAGTCGAGTGATGATCATAACTACGGAGTTATTATCATTACTCGAACCCAGTCATCTTGGATGTTGTGAAGAAAGAGTTTGGATATAAAACATAAACATCCTACCCTTTGTAGTTATTATTGCTACTCGAACCCAATCTTCGTGAATGCTGTGAAGAAAGAAGTTTAATAAAACGTAAACATCTTACCCTCAAAGTGTGCTTTCATTCAAGACAGATTTGAAACATAAATTCTTCGAGTTACTAAATCTTGTTCATCCATCAGTTTTTTGCCAATTGTGCACGAGCAGAACGAGGTTATGGGGTTTTAATTGTTCGAAAAGGCTCGGGAGCTTTTCTGGAGATTGTTCGCAAATTTTTTTTCATGGGCAGAATAAGGACGGGTGGCCCTCTTTTTATAGAGTGAGGAAACCTCTATGGTTCCCATCACTTAGATTTTAAAAAAGAGGTAGGGGCAGCTGATTCCTATAAGTAGATGCTCCCCCTATATCGTAATGAAATCAAAGCTTTGGGATCACACAATCACTAGTCAAACCTAAAATGACAACCGTGGGTTGTATTTTTGCCTCCACTAATGCAGTGTCTCATAACTTGTTACCATTTGTTTGGGAGGCTACGGCCACAAATCTATATCCTTAAGCTTCACGTTATTTTTAGAAGTTCTCGATTGATTTAAAAGAAAGGCTAGGCTCAATCATCTATTTGGGTGATTCAGGAATAATTTGGGATCTTATGAGTTTTAGTTTGCTCGTGCATATTCCTTTGTTATTGGAGGTTCCACCCTACGCTTAGGAATTATGTTCGATCAAAATGGAGAGTTTATAAAAAAGAAACACGAAAAAAATTTAAAGATAGAAATGTTTGAGTTAAGCTCCAACTTGAAAAAAATTAGAATAAAATATAAGATTTATGAAAATAAAAGGCTACCCTAAAATAGATTTGGAAAGCCCTCTGAATTGGCAAAAAAAATATTTCCTAAAATAGAAAATTTATTTTTTTCAAAAGCTTAAATGTAGGAATTTGGCTAAAATTCGCCATTGGTCATGGCATAGTAATGAGTATGGTCTGTTTGATCATTTTTATCAAACATAGGCCTATCATGGTAGAAACAAAAATAACAATGAAAAAGAATAATGTAATCACACACAAAATACACGATTTACGTAATTTACCGAAAACTATAAAAGGAAACAATACAATACAAGGGTTCAACAATCTAACAGAAATAACGAATATAAATACCCATAAAACGGGTCAAAAGCCAAAATAGGTTGAAAAAAATTTCCTTGAGGGAGCTCCCCTTGCAATAATGGCCCAAACTGTAGCGCTTATCGACTAAAACTCACAAAAAACCCATTTAAAACCTTAGTGCCCCTGAAATGGGTCGGATCGTAGGTCAGACCCCCAAAATAATTAGGCTCCACACCTTAACAGGGTTTTCCAAAGTCAATCCACCAATATTTGGTCATGCTGTACTATCACTACTTAGCACAAAAAACCGAGTAGTTGTGCATCACATCTCTAGAACACAATATTTAATAGCGTCAAATAGATTTTAAGAGAAAGGAGAATTACAAACTAGAGAAGAATTAACAATCCATTTAACTATTTTCTTCTTGACTTCTTTCCCATCACTAGGCTGTTGACTTCTACTCACCCTTTGGTGTTCTTTTATTTTTCATTTTTGTTTGGGCATGGAAGTAGAACTTATAATCTTAAGCTTGCTAGTGCAAGAATTACTACTGTGACCAAAAATCATACACTTATTGGATTCCAAGGATTTCCAAGATAATTTTACTCTACCTTCATAAGAAAATTCATAGCCCAAATTTAGCATAAAAGGTCACGGGATATAATTTTTTTGCATGAATACACACACTCTAGAAAAAGTAAACCTTGCCTTGAATTTTGTATATTCATTCAGGTACAAAGATTTCTCAATTGCGCTTGCCAAATAACTTATGGCAATATGAGTCCAAAGTGATCAAGCAAAACATTATAAAGCTTGTAACCCAAATTGGCACATTTGAAATTCCTCTATAGACAATTGCATTCTTGGAACCGATTTCTTAACAATAATTAAATGGCTACAAAAGTAGTATTGAATGCTATCAACAGTTTTCGCAATAGCTTCTTTACCCTTAAGCTTTAAAAAAATCGCTATGAAGAGCAATAACATCATTGAGATTTTTTTCCACAACTTTTGTACCAAAATTTTAACATTATAAAAAAATATAATTTTTATCAATGAAAAACCCAAGCAATGCATTATCCCATTGAGAGAACCATCTTTGGAAACTTCAAGAGGGACTTTTAACTTATTATTTTCAAACCCAACATTACAGAGGCTAAGATTATGAGTAATTTTCTCAAAACTAGAGTTATCATTCACAACATTAGTCCAAGATTTTACCTTATTTTGTTATGTACTAACTCCTCCTCATTGTTCTTCCAAATGGGTTATACAATCAACCGAATTTCTTAATGCCAAAGTAGTGGCATTATTCAGCTGAGCTAGAGTAGTGGTCGACTTAGGCTTAATGTAATCATCTCTGTACGTGGGTTGGATATCACTCACAACCAAACTAACAAAATTGATTTTTTGTACAACATCAACACTATCAACAACTTGATCAAACCCAATATTGGTAGTTATAGAAAAACATCCATTTATGTTTCTATCAAATCTCAAGATTGAGTGAGATGATGTTAAATCAAACCATTAGATCAACCAACAAGAACACCATGAGCAATAGGAGTGCCAAAATTATCACATATAAAAACCCCTACGCCAGTGCATAGGTTATCTTCATTAAAATCACCCTTGAAATCTAATATAACAAACCCATCCTCTATTAGGTTTCTACCTTGTCTAGATAACCTATGGATAAAAACCCTTCAATTCTAGCCAATTTAAAACTAAGCTTGCATAAAATTCCTTTAAAATATACTAAGCAGAAGAACTACTTTTGATTCTTGCTTTCTTTCTCATAGAAAATAGAACGCAAATCAAATAGAAAAATAAAATAAGAAGAGAAAATACCAAACTAACTTGGCAAGCCCTAACCCCTAATCCTCCAATCTCTCCAAACGCTTTACTATAACCTGAATGCCATGAATCACAATCTCCTTGTACACACTTCCAAATGTTATGCCTCTCAACCTCTCTCTAAACCCTTTGCTACAACACAAGTTCTTCATTTGTAAACCTCATTGGAGGAGTTTTAGCAAAAGACACTCTTGAATCTGAGCAAATCTTAACACCAAAGTCGCTAAACCATCGTCTTATAAAAACCAAATGCATTTCATCCAAACACTTCATGCACATTAATTTCACAAAATTTAAACCACTATCAATTTAAAATTGCGAGGCAATTTACATTGTTGGCCATATTATCTAGTGAAAGTGTAACCATATATACTATTTGATGCATGGAAGTGTATTGGCTAGAAGAACATTGACACCCAAATTCATAAGCCTGCTTCAATTAGATATACTCTCCTCAATAACAAACATGAATAAAATAAAATTCTCTAAAATTTCTTATTAATCAACAACTAGTTTGCCCTGAGGCATACTTCACGAATTTATAGTGAAAGACAACCATCTGATACTAGAAAATAAGCAAAGAAAAAGCAATAATTGTCTGTCAAGGTAAAAATAAAAGAAAATAAAAAATTTTACCAAAAACATAAAGGTTTGAGTTAGGCTCAAACTCCGAAACTAGAATAAAATATAAGATTGCTGGAAAAAAATCTAGACTTAAACGAATTTGGGAAGCTCTCGAAATTGGAAAGCCAAATCTTTTCTAAAATGAAAAATTTAATGTTTTCAAAGCCTAAACAAAGGAATCTGGCCAAAATCCATCATTATTCATGGGTCTTCCGAAGCCAATCTGCCACTATCAGATCACGTCTCTACTATTACAGTTGGACTTTTTGGTAATCATAAACATTCATGAAAGAAAAACCGAATAGCTCTACATCACTATTATATCCCGTAACCACCACGTCCACCACCAATGTAGTAACTGGCATTATGACTAGGTTTGGAGAGAAAAGAATACTAAAAACACACATATTAGAGGAAACCATTTATTTGGTAAGTAAAAGCCCTTTGAGCCTTAAGACACCCAATGAAAAGTTTCTTTAATATAATATAAATAATATTTTACCAAAAAATATTTTATATTATGTTTGTGAAACCAACTAATGAAAATGTGTAAAGTACTTTACCAAAAAAAACATTTCATATTAAAGCTATTTATGTTCAATTTCATTTTTCTCTGTAACGAGTTGAGTATCAGCAAGATTTTAATGAGATTCAATCGCAATCCATTCATGCCACGGCCTCCAGAATAACTTATTGATTCAGGAGTTCCGCTAACAAATCCTTTTTTTCGCCCACAATTCCCTTTCCAATCTCTGATTTCTCTTGAGAAAGTTGGTTACATCTCAATGGAAGATTGTTGAACAGCTAATGGATCCACGAGATGATGAATGTAGTGTGAACCACGCATGCATTACCAAACATCGAAAAAATTGAGACATGTCCAAATTTGGCCTACTAAAAACATACAGTAATATTCCAGCAAAGTTATTACTAAAACAAAACTTTCATAAAATAGAAAAATTGCAAATTTTGAGACCTAACAAATAGAATTTGGTTAAAATTGGCTTGGGTCACAACAAAGCAGTGAGTCTCTCTCCATTGGGCCATTTCCAATAGATCAAGAGTCTCCTAAGACTATTCCACCAATACTAGGTCACGTCTCAACTATTACTGTTTAACTTTCCGATGATCATATGTGATGCAGAATTAGTTGGCCTTTCATTCATGAAGACCTTGAATCATCGAAAAACCCAACAGTGATAATAAAGCCGCGACCCAGCATTAGCAATGGGGTTCGCAAGGCCCACATTTAATTTTCATATTTGCCGTTTTAAAAAATTATTGATTTGTTAATAATTACCTAATCTTAACAAATCCATTTTAAGCTGGATTTTTTCCAACGATTTTTATTTTGATTCTAGTTTCTAGATTTGAGACTAATTCTAATCTTTCTACTCTTGGTAATTTTGAAATTTTTTTTCCTTTTATTTTGCTTGATGAGCAAGTGTTACTTTTTTTTTGTGTGCTTCTTTTTCTTTTGTGTTTCCTAGTTCGTAGGAGCTTTCGTTGGGTATAAATAAACATTGTAAGCCATAGGACAAAATAGTTTTTGATTGAATAATAATATATTGAGAGTTCGTCTCTTTCCCTTTAATTCTGGTATTTTTGTAAATCAACGGGTTAAAGAAAGTTCTTGTGTTAAGTATTCATTATTGAATCAAAGAACCCAAATTTTTATCTTTTATTTCTTATTTTTAGCAATCATTCTGAATTAAAGAATCCAAATACTTATCACGTTTCATTATTTCACACGTTTTTGCTACATTAGTTGGTATCAAAGCAATGCTACCTTCTTGTGATCACGTCACCAAGGAGATGCCCTTTGGAGGAAGTTTATGAGGCTGATAAAATGAGGTTGCACCAACAGATCAAGGCTTTAACTCAACAAGTTGCAGCCCTAACTACGACCTTTCAACAATAGCATCAACAAGTACCTTCGAGTCCACGATCTATGGAGGAGGAGGATATTCTGAATGACGAAGAAGATAATCTTTTCGCTAGGAACCTACCTAGGAGGAGGGAAAGACCAGTTGGGGACATAGGGTCGCACCGATAGAAGGTGGGCCTAAAGATCGATATTCTTAAGTTTCATGGCAGCCTACAACTAGATGAGTTCCTAGATTGGCTATTTGTTGTGGAGGTCATTAAATTTAAGGATGTGCCACATGATAAGAGGGCCTCCTTAGTAGCCATTCATTTTTGGGGAAGGGCCATAGCTTGGTGGCAGCAATTAAAGGTAACTCGAACATGACAAGGGAAGACGAAGATTGTTTTATGGTATAAGCTTAAAAAGAAAATGCGCGTGGTGTTCTTGCTTCACAACTACACACGGACAATGTACTAGAATCTGTAGAATTTACGCCAAGGGCCAAAGATGATGGATGAGTATATCACCACGTTTTTCAACTAGTGGTGCACAATGACTTTTCTGAGATGGAAGGACAAATAGTATCACGTTATATTGGGGGCCTACAACCCCAATACCAGGATCCATTGAATTTATTGGATCATTACTCCGTTTCTGAAGCACACTAGAGAGCTATACAGTTGGAAAAATAGTTGAAGCGAACATTCTGGAAGCTCTGCTTGGAGCAACCTTGGAGGTCGTAACCCTCTCAATATCATTCAGAGCATCAACCAGATTGGTGGGATACGGGGTATTGTCCAAATAGGAGCTGTTGAAAAATCACCAATAGCAGGACAATTAAACAGAACCCTGTGAGCGGAGGCGAATTACATTGTTTTAAGTGTGATGAATAAGGACATCGTGCAGTCGACTGTAGGAAGGGAGATCACTATGGAAAGGGTTTATTTATAGACAGCAAAGAGCTTGCTGCAGGCGAAGAAGAAGGGATGCTTTAAGAGTCCAGCTATGAACAGGTCTTGGGGGATGATGGATCTCTACTTGTGGTGCGAAGGGTCTACCTTTCCCCACGAGAAACGAAAGGAGAAGGGTGGCTGCACAATAATATCTTCTAGTCCACTTACACTATTTGGTGAAAAGTATGCAGATTTGTGATAGATTTGGGCAGCTGTGAGAATGTGATATCTGAGGAAGCTGTCAATAAATTAGGACTAGTCACAAAACAACATTCTAGTCCTTATAAACTTTCTTGGCTTCAGAAGGGTAAAGAGGTAACAGTTTCACAACGTTGTTTAGTTTTCCTTTCTATTGGTGCCATCTATAAATATAAAATATTGTGTGGTGTCGTTTGAATGGATGCTTGTCATATTTTGTTGGGTAGACCTTAGCAGTTTGACAGGTGTGTGTTCCATGATGGAAGGAAGAATGCCTATACTTTCTTATTCAACAAAATCAAAATTATGCTCATTCCAAGCAGAGATGAAGCTCCAAGAGTAGTGGCTGACAAAAACTCCAATCTTCTATCCCTGCAATGATTTGGGAAAGAGCTTATTGAAATTGAGATGGTGTTTTTATTAGTCGATAAGGAAAGCCTAACAGTATCTACTGTGCCAAAAGCCATGATGGAGTTAATAAAAGAATTTCAGGATATCTTCCAACAGAGTTACCGACAAGGTTACCACCGTTGAGAGGTATTCAATATTAGACCGATTTCATCCCAAGAACAAGTCTACCAAACCCTCTCCATCACCGCATGAGTCCTAAGGAGCATGAGGAGCTTCGTTGGCAGGTAGATGAGTTACTTGAAAAGAGCCATTTTAGGAAGAACCTAAGTTCATGTGCAGTACCTCCATTATTAACACCAAAGAAAGATGGTTCATGGCGAATGTGTATGGATAGTCGTACAATTAATAAAACTACTGTGAGGTACCAATTTTCCATTCTTAGGTTGGATGATTTGCTAGATCAACAAAGTGGAGCAACTGTCTTCAATAAACTTGATTTGAAGAGTAGATATGATCAGATCCGGATCCAAGAAGGCGATAAATAGAAAACTGCTTTTAAAATCCGCAAAGGACTTTATGAGTGGCTAATGATGCCATTCGGGTTGTTTAACACTCCCAACACCTTTATGCGTGTGATGAATCGGTTATTGCGACCTTTTGTTGAAAGGTTCGTTGTTGTTTATTTTGATGATATTCTAGTATATAGTGCTAACCATGAACTGTATCTCTAGCACCTACACTAGGTCCTCTCATTATTGTAGAAGGAAAAATTTTATGCGGATCTGACTAAATGCTCTTTTTTAGCTAGTAGTGTTCTCTTTCTTGGTTACATTATTTCCAATGATAGAATTGCAGTAGACGAGTTAAAGGTAGAAGTAGTCCGTCAATGGTCATTGCTAAAGAATATTCATGAAGTGGGTAGTTTCCATGGGCTACCCTCATTCTATAAGTGGTTCATTCCCAACTTCAGTAGCATCATGGCACCAATCACAGATTGCATAAGGGCTAAAAAGTTTTATTGGTCGGAAGCAGCAATAGAAGGCTTTCAGCAAATCAAGTATAAACTGACTACATCACCAGTACTGGTATTGCTAGATTTTTCTAAACCTTTTAAGTTGCATTGCGATGCCTCAAAAGTGGGCATTGTTACTGTCTTAAGCCAAGAAAGACGACTAGTTGTCGACTTTAGTGAGAAGCTAAGCGGGTCCAAGAAAAATTACAATACTTATAACGTTGAGTTCTATGCCATTGTATAAGCTCTCAAACACTGATATTCCTATCTGTCTCAAAGTGAGTTTATTCTATTCTCCAATCACAATGCATTAAATCACATCAACAACCAAGATAAGCTATCATCTCGACATGCCAATTAGGCTGCATATCTGTAATAGTTCACTTTTGTGATGAAACATAAGTCTAGCGTATTGAACAAAGTAGCTGATGCTCTTAGTCGTCGTGGTCTTCTACTCACCATAATGTGAACCAAGGTATTTGGTTTTGAGTTATTTCATGAGTTAATAGCTGACGATCCATATTTTATAAGTATTATTGGTGAAGTTTTAGTAGGAAAGTAGTCAAATTTTATTATCGATAATGGGTTTCTTTTTAAAGGCAATCAATTGTGTGTGCCTGAGTAAAGCCTGCGGCTGAAAATCATTAAGGAGTTGCACGACGAGGGAGATGTGGAGCTCGATAAGACTTTACAATTGGTGGCCACTTCCTATTATTGGCCCTCTATGTAAAGTAGCAATTTCTTTGTGCATAGAGGGC